>QANY01006498.1:1671152-1756027 GCA_003255025.1 Datisca glomerata | reverse complement strand
TCCCCCCCCCCCCCTCCTCAAGTGAAAAGGGGATTTCACCTATTTGAGCTTGGAAACAAGATGATTAAACTGTGGTAAAGATGTATGCGATTTGATCTCTCGAAGGAACAAAACGTATATCAAGCTGCTTACATAAAACCTTGTCCTGTAGAAAATGTAGGTCAATTTCAATATGTTTAGCACGAGCGTGATTAACTGGGTTGGCTGCAATAGAAGCTGCTACCATGTTATCACACCAAATGATAGGTGTAGAGCTGAGAGGTACATGAAGTTCAGAAATGAGATATTCAATCCACGAGATTTCAGTTGAAGTATTTGCCAAACTCTTGTATTCACTCTTAGTACTTGAGTGGGAGACTACCTGTTGTTTCTTGGTAGACCAAGATATCAAATTATCACCAAAGTATATTTAATAACCACCTGCTGACCTGCGATCATCCAGATCACTCGCCCAATGTGCATCCGAGTAGCCCACAAGAGCAAGCTTCTATGATGATGGTGTAAGAAGTAAAACATTTGTGATAAGTAGCTCTCAAATACCTCAATACCCGTTTGCATGCCTGCCAGTTCACAGTGGTAGGAGATGAAACAAATTGACTTTAACTTATTTACTATAAAACATATGTCTAGGCGAGTGATAGTAAGATACTAAAGAGCACCTAAAATGCTCCTATACTTGGTAGCATCATCAAATACTTCACCATTGCTGTGACTAAGCTTCACTGAAAAAGATGCTGGGGTGAAGCAAGGTTTGGAAGTACACATGGAAGCTCTAGACAGAAGATCGTCAATGTACTTAGTCTAGGTCAAGAATAATCCAATAGTTGTCCTTATTGCTTCAATCCCTAAGAAATGATGTAGAATGCCCAAATCTTTGGGAGTAAACACTCTATTCAACCTATGAACAATCTGAGCTACCAAACTCTTGTAATTACTAGTCATTAAAATGTCATCTACATAAACTACAAAGTAAAATAGTTTATGTTGACAATGCAGTACAAATAAAGAAATGCCAGGCTTTGAATTAATGAATCCCCACTTCAATAAAGTACTCTTCAAGCTGTCATACCATGCACGAGGAACCTGTTTAAGGCCATACAATGCCTTCGTGAGTTTGTAGACGTGAGTTGGTTTCCTATGATCAACAAAGCCCACGGGTTGGGGCATAAACACATTCTCTTCAAGAACCACATTAAGAAAAGTGTTATTCACGTCTAACTGTTGCACAACCATTATGGTAGTTTTCCAGCCAAGATTGACAACAATAAATAGAACAACCATTATGGTAGTTTGCTTTACAGCTGAACTGAATGTCTCACAGTAATCAATCCATAGTTGTTGATTGAAACCTTTTGCAACAAATTTTCCCATTTGCATATGTTTTCAACTTGAAAATCCCAACATGTTTTGTTGTGCTTCAAAGCAAGAAATTCATCCTCAATTGCTCTCTTCCAATGAGGCAAAGTAAGAGCATGTTTAACTGAGGTAAGCTCGAAGGCAATGGTTGAAACTTGAATAATAATAACTTTGGGTTTAAAAATTCCATTTCTAGACCTTGTGAGCATATAATGTTTTGGTAGGGAAGGTTTAGGGGCCTGAACAGACTATGCTAATGTAGGAAAAGAGTTGACAGATTAAAGGTTAGCTTGAGAAATAGATTTTGTGGATACATTTGGTATTGATAAGCATTAAATCATTAAGAGTTCTACTTTTCACAGTGGGCATAAAGGGATTTGAACTTGAACTTGAAGAATTTTGAGATACAGTATAAGGTAAAACATTGTTATCAAAGTTTAGTTGTGGGATACTCATAAGTTGCTGATGTAAATGAACTGATCTTGAATAAGGACTTATACATGCTTGAGTTGGAGAGTGTGAGGAAATGTGTTGATTAATATTGTACCTAGAAGTATAAAAAATAGAGATAGTGGAGCTATTTTAAACAAAATGATTATAAACAGTCTTGTTATGTAAATGTTTGTTTATAACAGATGAATAGGGGAAAGAAAGCTCATTGAACATTTCGAGCAATATAGATTTTTTCAGAAGGATTCCAACATTTATACCCTTTTGTGAGAACTAGAATAACCTATAATGATGCAAAGAGAGGGTATGTATTCCACTTTGTGTGCATTATAGGGTCTTAAATGAGGAAAGTAAGAACATCTAAAGCTTTTTAGAAATTAGTAATATGGTGTGTGTAGAAAATATATTTATAATGGTGAGATATTGTTAATCACACTTGTTGGCATCTTATTGATCAAATAAGTGACAGTAGAGAAAGCATGCCACCAAAAAGAGAAGGGTAAGACAGCCTGTGCTAGAAGTGTAATTCTAGTTTCTGTAATATGTGTGTGCTTCTTTTCTGCTCAATCATACTGAGTGTAAGTGTGTGGACATGAGTAGAAAAATTACCCCATTTGACTCAAGAAATTGTTTGAAAGCATGATACTCCCCTTACTAGTTAGACTGGATGATTTTAATGGTGGAGTTTAGTTATTTTTCTGCCATCACTTTGAAAATAATGATCACTTTAAATGCTTCTGACTTGCCTTTAGAGGATAAACCTAGGTAAAATGACTAAAATCATCTACAAAGACAATGTAGTAACGAAATATTTCAAGGGAGGGTGATGGAGAGGGACCCCAAAGGTCTGTATGTATGATTTTTAAAGGTTTGACAATTTTAGTTTCAGATAAAGGGAAAGATCATATGTGGTTTTTTCCATATTGACAGGAATTACAAAACTCTAGGTTTTTTTACTATAAGGAACACTGCATTCACTGAGAATTTAAGCCAAAACTTTAGCAGAGGGGTGTCCTAGTTTGTTATGCTAAACATTCACATCAGAATTGAAACAAGCAATAAAAGCAATAAGTTTATTGATTTGTAACTGATTTTCATTACGCTTATTTTACAGAATAGAAAAAATAGTATTGAAAGTAATTACATGTGAAATAGGATGTGTAATAGAACTTGAACGACATGAATTGAAAGTAAAAATAATATCATCTGAACCTAAACCAGAATTGTATGGTAGAAATCTAAGCATAACGGGTGAATCTTGTCTGATGCACATAGTACAAGTGAGACCAACTTTCCTTGCTCTCACTGGCCAACCAAGCGTGTATAATCCATTTTTAAGATGTCCTTTGAGCAACAGCTGCCCCGTTAGAATGTCCTTAACCAAAACAACCTAAGGATGAAACTCAAGAACGACATTGTTATCTTTTGTGAATTTGGAGATATTTACTAAAATTTTCTTAATTTTTGGAACTTTGAGAATGGAGTTAAGTTTTAAATTCTTTAGCTTAAAAGGTAAAATAGATGAACCTATACGAGTTATGTCAAGCTTCTTACCATTCCTATAACCATTTGTTCTTGGCCAGTATATTCTGCAGCAATGTTCAGATTCTCCAACTTAGAAGTAACATGACTGGTAGCTTCTATGTCAGCATACCATGTAGGATCATTAACTATTTTTGGTGTGGCTATGTAACCTGAAGGTCCAGCTCCATTGGTGTTCTGGTTGTTCTGAGTCTGTGCATTGTTTGAACCTTGGCTCCAATTCCTGTCAAACTTGAAGTAACACACTGATGCAACATATCTTACACAATTGCAAACTTGGTAGATAATCCTAAATCCATTTCCTCTTCCATGGCCTCCTCTTCTACGTACATTATTTCCTCTTCCAAACTTTCCTTGGTTCTGTTGAAAGAACCTGTTACCTCCCATGCCATTATTGTTGAAATTTATCTTATTACTAGTGTTTGTGATCATATTGGCTGAGGCTTTCACAATTGCCTTATTTTCAGCATTGCATTTCTATTCGACACTCATGGCTCATTAGAAGAGCTTGAAAATCTTCAACTAAGAGTAGGCCAGCTCTCGATGTGATATTGAAAATAACAGAGCCAAATTCACCACCAAGGCCATTGAGCATGTACAAAATTAGATCATGCTCACTTACTGGTTGACTGGCTGCAGCTAAATTATCTGTGAGATTTATGACTCTATCACAATAGTTAGCTATGCTATAATTTCCTTTCTTGGAGGATTGAAGATGAGGTTTGATCTGTAGCATTTTGGATTTTGATTGATTGCCAAAGATTTTCTCGAGTGCTTTCCCCAATTTCTTCAAATTGTTGTAGTGTATCACCGAATTAAGAATTCTCTCGGTCATAGACGATTCGATCCAGCTTAGAAGAAGCTGATCATTCCTAATCCTCTTGATGTAGACTAGATTTGGAGCTCCATTTTTTGTTTCTTGTGTAGGTGGAGGATCTATTCCAAACAAAAACTGATCAAGACCATGTCTGATAACAACTGGCCCGATCTGTACTTTCCACAGAAAATAATTATCTCGGTCAAGCTTGATTGTCAAGGATGAACTTAGAGAATTTGAATACGGATTAACTATTGAGGTGTTGGTTGCCATGACTTGCGTTTGAATTCTCAGATAGCAAAATTAGAAAGTTGAGAAAGAGAGATGAAAAAGATGACTGTAAAAAATAGGGGAGAACATAGATGAAGAATGTTTCATAAATCCAATGTATTTGGCAACCAAAGTTTAACCTTATTACATACTCGAGCTGTCTATTTATCGACAAGATATAATATTACAGTAACTAATAATAACAGATACCATTAGTCGTTAGCTAGGTTAAATAAATTTAACTAACTATTAACTAATTGTTCATTACTCTTTCTTTTATGGGAGAATCTCGAGATGGTACTCTTTGACTCTCAATGAAAGTACCAATTTATGGGGGTTGAAGATCCCACAAGTCTCATCGTTATCAATTTGTCGTTCTTTGATACCTGAAAAGAAAGATAAAAGACTATAAAATAAGATTAGATGCCCTTAAGCAACATTTTAGGGGCCAATGTAGAATCAGAACCTTCAATAATGATGATCTCATTCAAATTAGGTTTAGAATAACCTATATATTACTTACTAAAAATTGTAAACTTACATTGGACATCCACGCATGTCGTCCATTTCTTGTGGATGATTCTTTTCATGAATTTAGGCCTCCCTTATTAGGGTGTGATTACCTCATCAACTTAAATACTTAGATTGTAAAATGTATGACTCACTTCATCAAATATCATATTCCCTGGTAATTCACTTATAATTTTATTTCCTCTCTATTCCTGGGCCTCAACTCCAGCCAATAAGATCTTTGTCTGCCCACTCAAGTGAGTGAAGTCACTTATCTATGTTAAACAACAACTACATATCTTGGTCAAAGATGTATTTCACAGATTTGATGAATCACATAAATTTGACTCACATTGCCATCTCGCTCTAAAGGGTATTCAATGTGCCTTATATACTGTGCATGTTGCATGCTTATAGGCTCAGGGAAAAAACACTTTTACAATGTACAACGGTTCTTTAGGTTGAATGTGATATTATTATTTACAAGGTCGTACCAATAAATCTCGATCATTAAAATGTTAAGGGATGCTTTTACCTTTAACCCATATCATTCCTGGTATAGAATAGGATAAGAAAAGATTGGTGAAATTTCTTGTAAATGGCACCAACATGCAACTTTCAAAGTCCCACAGAAAAAAAGTGGACCCCGTATTGGAGCCCAAAAATAAATGATTAGACCCCACATTTTACGAACCTTGAGATCCCGCATGTAGGAGGGATATATATTAAGTTGATCTAAATCATTGATTCAGATCTGAACTACTCAGATCAACTAAACACAGAGTTAGAAGACGTTAGATGTGACATTTTTCTTCTTTTCTTTTTTTTCCCAAATACGATCAAGGCCGTTGAGATTTAAACTCAACGGGTCAGATTGAATGAGTCCTATCATTTTCTTCAAAATAGAGAAATGACCCCGATCCAAAACAAAAGTGAGATCAAGCGATCAAGCCACTACAAGAAAAATCACCAATTGCGATAGCTAAATGGCGACGGTTGACCAAAATAAAGAGTAAGTATATGAAGTTATATGAAACGGAAGATTAGGCATCACAACATTGGAATGAGGCTATTCCAAAAGAGAGTTTCGTTGCAATAGTTCGTAAATGGTACTCGGAAGAAGAAAATGTATGGTTTTTCACTCTACATCAATGATTAATTGTATATAAAATAAACTAACTATTATTTCTCTATCCTAAATATTGAAGCATGTTCAAATTAACAGAGTATCACGAAGTAAACAAAAACACCCTCACAGTTGGAACATACCAGTATAGCGGAAAAAAAACATTAATGGTGAACTTTATAAATATAATCATTTTAGTCAGTTTTATTCCAAATATATTTTAATCATATGTTCTCATTTGATAGACAGAAAAACTTCAAAGAGACTCCTCAAGAACGGAGCTATTTATAGCTTCATATGAGTGGGAAAATGGAAGTTATGTGAATGAAAAAATTGCAAACGTTGTTGTAAGTATAAGTTATAATATTTATACCAAGTTTTTAAATTATGATTACATGTTTATTGATGTTAAGTCTTAATTTTGTATTATAGGAGAAACTTAAATAGCACATGAATAAACTCCCAGATGGTGATATTTTGATCCAATTTCACTAAATGATGTGTCATCACAAGTATTGGGTCCAGAGCATCCTGGACGTATGTTTTCATTAGGACTCTGGCCAACTCAATCTATAGCGTTCTCGTGTTACCATGGGGAATCTTCCACATAAGATTTTTCATGTTTAACAACTAACTTGGAATCTCAAAATGAGTGGCCGAGTTGGGAGTCTAAAAGTGTACAAGTGCTTGAGTTAGAGGTTGACTATTCAGAGATGCGTGGTTATTGTGCACATGTGTCTCAGTTGGAGGTTGAATGTTCAGAGATGCGTACTCAATGTGCACGGGTGACTCAGTTGGAGGCTAAATGTTCAGAGAGGAGTGTTCAAATAAACTTACTTATGAAGTTTATGCAACACTCCTGTAAAGACTAGGGTATGGCTTTATGTGTTGAACTTTATTTAATACTAGTGGAATGCTTTGTTATTATGTATTTTCACACTTTGAATACATTGGGTAATTTTTATTGATAGTATAATATTTTGAATATATTGTCGAATTCAAGGGTTAATGTTTGATAATTTATGTGCCCTGTAAATATGTAGAATGAATACTACTATGACTGTTGTGGATGTAGATGTTAAAATTATTATATATGCAGGAATTATTGGGAATAGGTGGAAAACAAATAGCAAATCATAAATTACTAACTTTCGCGACGGTTTAGTAACCGTCACGAAATGTTCTGGTTACTTTAGATTGTGACGCTTACACGAATCGTCGTTGAGTCCACATATTGCGATGGTTCCCAAACTGTCATGAAAGCTCCTATTAGAATTTGAATATCCGTGATGGTTAGCAGGAACTATTGCTATCAGGACCTATGACGACGCAAACCAACCGTCATAAAAGAAAGAAGAATCGTCGCCGCATGTGACTTTTTCGCGACATTCCTATGATGTTCGGGAAAATCGTCATAATTGCAACCACGACGGCAACATTCACTATGATTTTGTAACCGTTGCAATTGGTTTTTTGTGATGGTTTAGAACTGTCGCAAAAGACTACTAAAACCTTCGCAGTTGACAGGTTTTCTTGCAGTGGGCATGCAATTGGTAATTGGTATATAAGTTGTCCAAAATTAAATTTACCTAAATCAATATTGGAATCTGAGTCTCCTTCTCGACCCGTGGGGCTAACATATGAATCTGCGTTTACACGCTCAAAAGTGACATGCCTCCCAGTTCAGTACTCTTAAGCGTTGCCTAAAAATGCTTTTAATTCAAAAGCTTGTTTCACGTCGTTACGTATCCATAGTTTGCTTCTTTAGATTTTCCAACAGCATATAAAAGATCAGCATGTCAATTTCTACACCAAACAGAACAAGAAGGTCGGGAAAGATTGAGTTAGGGAAATGTGTGGGTTTTACGTGCAACAAAAATGGGATGATATCTTACTCTCTCCCTCTCAAATAGTTTCCACTTATTAAAATAGGAAACGGCAATTGACAGTCAATTTACACCCAACTCAACAAGACAAAGATAGGTAGAGATGTATATAAATTAATGAGAGCTTATGAGATTGCAAAGGATGGTAAATACTTTACTAGTGTTACACACTTGCACTGCACCCATTGTCTCCCTCCTTCCATCTGTTCGACCATTACTAAAACCTCATTGAATTCTACTTCTCTTTAAGCCATTATCCACATCTTTGCATGTTACTGGTTTCTTCCAAGAGTGGTTTATAATTTATTAATCTAATAGTGGATCAATCGGGATAATACTCGTGTAATCATTTCTCTTAAATCGCTCTATGTGAGATGATTGACAGTCGAGGTTAGTGCTACAACAACATGCGTAGTAGACCTATGGTTATGCAACGTGACCCTAACTAAGCCATACCTTTTTTATTGACACTTTTTTTCCTCCATCGGGTCCACAATCAATTAGTTCTCTCATTAACTTGCTGGTCTCCTCTTCTGCACAAACTAACCTAGCTAGTAGCTATATGTAACCGTGATACAGTGTAATGAATTTTTAAAAAAAAATCGTAAAAACAAGGAAACTGATGTTTTTTCTTCTTCTGTAATTTCATGTTATGAAATAAAATGTTCAGTATTAGTTTTCAGAAATATTTAAAAGTTTTAATAAACTTGTTTTCGAGTCATCTTAAATTTTTTTTAAAAACACAGAAAAAACTAAATTATTAAATCATAAGATAAGACAGAGCCTAAAAGTTATATACACGACGTGTTCAAATGTTACAATCCACTCGAACCATTGTCCATGAAGCAATTGTTCAAACAACGGTCTCTTTTTTTTTCAGACCCTCTTAGAAAATTCCAAAAAAAACGTAATTGCGATATAATTTTTTTTAATAAAGTTAAGACATCATGATCTTGTAATGAGTTTCAAATCTCATGGTGTAATTGTTTTTGACAAAAATAATTATTTATTTAATTAAAAAAAGCATCATTTAAAATAAAGAGGTATGAAAAATTTCAATTCAAAATTCTTGTGTCCCACTTTCAGGCTTTCAGCCCCCATCTTCTGCTATTAATATACAACCAATCCCATCTTCCCATTCCGCGCTCATCTACTGCATATTTCATTCCTTCGCAGCCATTCCTAGCGAAGAGACACAGAGAGAAACACATCTGACGGAAAGAGACAGCAAACATATAGAAACAGAGAGAAACTAAGGCTGCTCTCCACAAGAGTATCTCCATTCAGTTCTTCTCCCAAGTTTTACTGTAACAGAGAAAAAAGCATCGTGGTCTAGTCTTCATCATCATCATGTCAAATTCAAATCCCTTTCTCACCATTAATCCAACAAAGAAACCAGACAAAAACCATCACCCAAATCTTCTTTTCGATCTCTTAGCCACTATACCCTCTTCTTTCCTCAAGGACCCACAATTTACTACGAAACCCGAAAACCAACCTCAGTTAACAGTCACAGAAATTGTCAACGAGTCCAAATCTCTCTTCTACCTCGCCTTCCCAATTGCCCTTACAGCTCTCATTGTCTACTCTCGCTCCGCCATCTCTATGCTCTTCCTCGGCCATTTAGGCAACATCGAGCTCGCCGCTGGTTCTCTTGCCATCGCCTTTGCTAACATCACTGGTTACTCTGTTCTTTCCGGTCTTGCTCTGGGCATGGAACCTCTCTGCTCACAGGCCTTTGGCGCTCACCTCCCTAAGCAGCTGTCGTTAACCCTTCATCGAACTGTCATTTTTCTCCTTGTTTTTTCCTTACCCATTTCTCTTCTTTGGGTAAATATGGCGAAAATTCTGTTACTTTTACATCAAGATCCTAATATCACCCGCATGGCCCATACTTACCTTGTTTTCTCTCTCCCTGACTTGTTGACCAATTCGTTTATTCACCCAATCAGAATTTACCTTCGCGCTCAGGGAATCACCCACCCGTTAACCTTAGCTTCACTTGCTGGCTCCTTTTTCCACTTGCCCATTAGCTTCTTGCTTGTCTCCCGCTACCAGCTAGGCGTTGCGGGGGTAGCTGCCGCCGCATCCGCCGCCAATTTCATTGTGCTGGTTTTCCTCGTCTTGTACATTTGGATAACGAGAATCCACGAGCCGACTTGGACTGCACCGAGCCGAGATTGCTTGACCGGCTGGAAGCCATTGATAAAGCTAGCCGCACCGAGCTGCGTCTCAGTTTGCTTGGAGTGGTGGTGGTATGAGATCATGATAGTCTTGTGTGGGCTCTTGGTGGGCCCCAAAGCAACGGTTGCTTCAATGGGAATTCTGATCCAAACGACGTCGTTGATTTACGTCTTCCCTTCTTCTCTCAGTTACGCCGTGTCAACACGAGTCGGGAATGAACTCGGAGCGAATCGTCCATACAGGGCCAAATTATCGGCTGTAGTGGCGGTGTTCATAGCGTCTTTGATGGGCCTATCAGCAATGACGTTCGCGACGGGAATGAGAGATAAGTGGGCCCGAATATTCACCAATGACAGCGAAATCCTACGGCTGACATCGGCGGCATTGCCAATCCTAGGGCTGTGTGAACTCGGGAACTGTCCGCAAACGGTGGGATGTGGAGTTCTCCGGGGGAGTGCTCGGCCTTCAACGGCGGCGCATATAAACCTGAGTGCATTTTACCTAGTCGGAATGCCAGTGGCTGTTGGGCTTTCATTTGGGCTTGGAGTTGGGTTTTGTGGGCTTTGGATGGGATTACTGTCGGCCCAGGTTTGTTGTGCCGGGCTTATGCTGTATGCGATCGGGACTACTGATTGGGATTTTCAAGCGAAGAGGTCCCAGGAGCTAACGTGCGCCGGCGGTGAAGCTAAACCACCTTCAGCCATTGATGGAATGGTTGATGATGAACAGATTCCACTGATTTCTATTACAGTCACTTCATCTTGATATATAAAAAATACTTAAAAGGTATAAGAATCACAATTAAAAAAAAGCTCATTTTTCCCTCGATTTGTTTTGTTTTTAAAGTTTATTTTGTGAGAAATTCTTATCATATTTTAGTTTAATCTTTCGGGTGGATAATTTAGATGGTGAAAGATAAATGTAATTAATGGTAAAGGTGAGGCGAGTTCAATTGAGGGTTTTTAAAAAAAAAAAAAAAGTGTTTGTGTTATGTTCGTAAAGTATAGTTCATTGTAATTTTACTTGCTTAATATAATTTAAATTCCCAACCAATTGCAAAGAGTGGAATTATATTATTTATCAAAATTTCCTTAAAATCTTAAGTTTTATTATATAACACTATGGTGTTAATCACTGCTATAAGTCTGAACTTTTTTGTTAAATAGAGGAGGAGTAAATAACTTAGAACTTGAACTTCAGATCTAAAAGTTGAAAGATTTTAGACTCAACTAGATTGCATCCCGTTCATATTGAAATATACTTGACTTGACATCACAAGTAATAAGGAACAAATAAAAAAGAAATGAATTTTCTATTAGAATTGGGATTTGTGGTCTCCAAAAACTAGTTAATGGAGACTAGGAAAGGTTATGACATTCACTATTTTTTAGTAGGAAATGTGATCTAGGATGAGTTTACAAGTGTTATAGTTGAAACCACTTTAATATATATAAATATTATTTTAAATTACTCTATTTGATAATATTGTTATTTGAACCATAAAATTTTAATATTTTAGAATACTTTTACAAGAAATAAACTGTTTCCTAAAATATTTTCAAACCCAATTAAAAATGTTTCACAGTATACTCAAATGTTGAATACAAATATGGGTATGAAACTTTTAACTAAAGTATTTCAACCTAATAAACTATTTACAGTCGCAAAGTATTCTCTAATACACTTTTAAAATACTCTAAAAGGAACAATAACAATTCTTAGCTGGCTCAAGATTAAATCATCCTTCATATTCTAAAAAATTCCAACCCACCAAAAATGCATTAAGATGTGCGCGTATATACTAGCAAAAATAACCAGCATATACATGCTATGCTATCAATTGGTTCTTTGTTTGAATCAAAGTCATCATAAATCACTAGAAGAATTATGTGCTTTAATAGCACTTAAGAATCGTGTTTTATTCTAAAGCGCTATGAGAGATGAATTTTTAATGCAGGGCATGGGGGCGGGGAACAAACATCACAAACCCGCCTAATTAATTAAAAGACATTTGAACTCTTTTGTCCCAAACCCACCTAATCTTTCACAGCTCTCTCTTAGACGCTCACATAGCTCTCTCTGCGACGAAGCTCACAGAGTTTTCTCTGAAGCTCACAGAGCTCTCTTCGTGAGGCAAAGCTCTCTCTCCACCTCTCTTGCATGTCTCTCTTGCAACCCAATCTCTCTTTCAGCTCTATGTCTTAGATTCTCTCTCGTACTCTCTATCTCTGAGCTCACCGTCAGGGAACTTGTTGCAAATTCACTTGATTCTATTGTATATGATAAAATGTGTACTATATCCATGGGAGTGCTAGTTTTGAGAGTGTTTTTCAGTCAAAATAATTACCTATTTGTTCTTTTGTTGACAATATAAACTTGATAAGGCAGTGAGAGATAGGGAAAACAAGTTTAATTCTTGAATTGGTCTTGTTGATCATGAACGTGTTGATGAGGAGTTGTGCGGTGATTTTTAAACAATCAAGCCTTGTGAGGTGGTTATGTCGTATACTATTAACTTCATATTATTTTTTCGGGAGGCATTGGCATATGCATTTATTGTCATGAACTTTATATTATGTTGTTACCAAGTGGAGTCTACACTATATGCACTGATAAAGATAATTATCTCTTTTGATGTATCTCCGATTAGGGGATTTTAATCTATAAAACATTATTTTTACATCTTCAAAATTGCATCCTCATCCTTTATCTCCCCTTAATTTGGGTGTGAGGTCTTTCTTGAGTACTAGATATCTTATTCCGCCCAAAACAGATGCAAGTTTTTTTTTATGTTTTGGGGCCATTCTCTCTCTCTCGCACACACAGATACCATCGTCATTTTATCTGGTAAGCTTCTCTCTTCTCATTTTCTCTGTGATTTCTGGTTTAGTCTGTATTGGAAGTATCAGTTTAGCCATATTTAGCCATACAAATTTGCCACTGTAGAGATCGGTATATATAAGCCAAGCATAGACTCAGGTTGACTTACTTAAATGTTATTTCAATTTCATTTCTGTTCACTTCAAATTCTTAATTCGGTGAAAGGAATGGGTAAATTTCACATGTTTGTTTGGATATAATCATGACATGTTCTTGGTAAAGATTTTCATATTTTGTTTACGAAATCTTGAATATTTATGGTAGATGGCCAGAACATTTTCATCGTACTACTCGGATTTGTGGTGATTTTGTCTAATGTTTTATGTAACAGAACACTCTCACTTTCTTATAAAAACATATTTCCTTTGCATTTTCATTTTTCATTTCCATAATCTAGACCAGTCAAGCTAATTAATAAAGTAACATTATTTCTTTTCATTTTCTTCTATTTATACTTTTGATATGTTATTCTTCATGCATATCACTTGTTAAATTTTAAAACCCTCAGTTATTCAGAGTCCCTGGCATTTGGTGGTTAGCTAGATTTTCATCAGGAGCTTATTTGCCTGAGGTTTTAGTAACTTGAAATTTCTTAAGGCATTTGGTGGTTGAGCTGGATTTCCATTAAGAGCTTTTTTGTTATCTATTAAAATTGTAAGTGGACATTAAGGCTTGTTGTGGGAGCTTTAGAGTGTTACTATATTGGGTGTTTAAGTGCATCAAGACATGTTTACTAATTGAATTTTGAGAAGTTCATTTGCTATGAGATTCTCAATCATGAACCAAACATTTAGTGAAAATTCAAATTTGTTCTAAATTTTTGTTTGTTTCATAACTTATTGATTGTAAAATTATCTATTGAAAGCATTATGTAAGTTATTTATATATGATTTTCCTCATTGTTTTGTTGTTTTAGTGAATCATCGTTAGTTGCATGTGATCATTTAGATTGTACAATTTTGAATATGAGGCTTGCTCCTTCATCTGAATGGAGCATCCATGTTTTGGAAACACTTTGATCTTATCCTGAAATATCACCAAGGCAATTACCTACGCCACCACCTCCTCACCAAAAGAAAACCACTAAGTGCACCTCCTAGTGTACTTTCACATTCAGTACCTAGATGCGAATTTATAATAGATTTTAGTATTTTTGGATAAAAATTACTTTTGTTTAAAAATCAATATGTAATTGTCATTTTGAAATATGATTTCTAATAGACAATTAGTATATAGCAATTTTGACTAATTAAATAAAATGATATCTGATTTTGTTATTTCGTGATATTTTCTGAAAAAATATTTATTTTTTATATTTTTACAATTGTAAGTATAAGTAATAAAAAAAATTTTAAAAAGTATTTAATAACATATAGTAATAAAAAAATCATGAAAGACCTACAATAGCATTTATAAAATGCTATAAAAGACCTACAATAGAATTTATAAAAGCTGTAAAAGACCTACTATAGCATTTAAAACACGCTTTGAAAATCTTTTTGTAGTATTTTTAAAACGCTATGAAAATATTTATATAGCGTTTTTAAAACGTTATGAAAGAATTTTTAGAGCGTTTTTTAAACGCTATGAAATGCGTTTGATAGCGTTTAAAAAGTGCTATAAAAATCTTTTGATAACGTTTAAAAAATATTATCGTAGGCTTTTTATTGCATTTAAAAACGCCATCATAGGTGGTGAACTTTTAGTAACGTCGGTATACATAGCATTTTCAGAAACGCTATCAAAACTCTATGATAGTTTTTTTGCCCGCTATCATAGTCTTTTTTTGTTGTAGTGAATGAAGATCAATTGTTGCAGACAAAGTTTGTTCTAGCAGTAGTCCTACAATATTAGTAGGGAGACAAATTGACAAAACTGAAAAGAAAACCTAATATTTTTTTAAATGTCTTCTTTTAGTATATTCAAAGAGGCAGAAAACATAGAGACATGGGAATTGGGTTAGATAATTTGTTGAAGACAAGCCACATCATAGTAACACAAGCTTCTTCGTAAGAGAATTAGTAATTGTGTTAAGTATGAGTTAGGGGATCTAGCTTCTTCTTAACGGAATTAGGCAATTAGTAATTGTGTTAAGTATGAACTAGGGGGTCACAATATTATTTCTATTGTCATTATTCCTACTTCTATAACTATATATGGGAAGCAGTTTCTGTTGATGAATGGTTATACTCAGGTCCTTATAAGCTAATTGTTCCGCACTTCTTCTTGGTGTAGATTTTTATATGGGTCATGAGTGCAGGAACTTAGTTTACGTCCGGTTATGCATCTCCTTGTATTATTGTTGCATATTCAACTCTGATCGCAGCTACTGCTGCTATTTTCTTAATATATTCAATTGGTTAAGGAAACAAATCTATCGGTATGCCTCTAGGAGTCCCTAGTAAATGTACAAGAGACCAAATGCAGTACATTTTCCTTAAATATGTTTTTTCTTCTTTTCTCTTTTTTAAAAAACGGGCATGTTCTTAACTTTTGAATATTATGCTTGTGCATCAAGAATTTAGTTTAACATATAAGAACTCAAGTTTTACTTGTAGATGTTGTATTGATTCATGATTTATGAAGTCATGATTTTCCAATAGGTGGGGGTAATATTGAGATGCTTAGTCAGAAGACTTCGTATGTGCTAAAAAATATTTTTTAAATTAGTGAGTTGACTATAGTCTCATTAATGTGGTGACTTAAGCTAGTTATGATTTTTATGGCATAGTTTTGCGTGTGTTGAATTTAGTCGCGTCGGGTCTGCCGCTCAATTGAAAGCTATGAAACAAGCCTGTGATAGTTCAAAACTTGAATCGGCACAATATTGCGAAGTGGCCGCCTTTGCTCAATTTGGGTCAGACTTTGATTTTGCGATCAGGCATTACTCAATAATATGCACCACTTCCAATTGAAAAATAAATTCTAGTCATTTATGCAGTTGTCAATAGATTCATCGATCGAATGCCACTAGACATAATTTTTCAATATGAGAGAGCCATTCCAAGTAGTGTAAAACCAGAATTACTACAATCTCTTTTAGAAAAAGGTGGGTTAACTAACGAAAGAAAGATCAAACCATATGCATTCTTAAAAGAAAGTGCTTTGCCTTACCTATGATGCAAAATCAAACTAGATGATGCAAGCTGGAGGGGTCCCCAGTGAATGTGAAATGTAGGTTTCAGGAAAAGGAACCGAGGTTGTGAATAATTAGATTTGAATTAGATGGCAGAGTCATGTTGAGGATGCAGTAATGATAATTAATGAGTTAGTCAAAATTTACGTAAATTGATCGAAACACGTTAAAAATATCATTTATTATTATTATTTATGATGCATTCGTTATAATATATCTATCCATCCATCAAACTTTTTATTTATTGAGTTTAAGAAAACCCCGTTTTATTTATTGACTACTTCTATTTTCTTTCTACTAAAAAGGTTAGTTTTATAAGATATTTTATCTAACTTCCTAATTTGTATTTAGATTGATAATAACTGTATAACTATAGACCACAAGTTAATATTATATTTGACTAAAAATATGATACAATTTTAATTAGCCCATTTAATAAAGTATTATCATTACTATAATCTCAAAAAAATGTATATTTAAAATCCTTGAATGTGTTTTCAAATTTTACTATCCTATTTCAGACAAAACCCTAGCTCTTTCTAATTATCAGATACTTGTCAGACGTGCATTGCAGTGTTGGAGAAGTTGTTCAATAGGTGTAAGCTATTTATTTAATTTCGTTGTTTAAAGACTTCCTTTGATGTAATAGTGCCTACTTTGCTGCATGTCAATCGCCGTTAATATGCTAAATTAAAAGGTTTCCTGACATTAAATTATTTTTAATGTTTGACATCTTGAGGAGTTTCTTTGAAAATAATTACTTACTTTCTCAATTAGTCTCATATGCCTCATAACTCATGAGGATTTATTTCATTTTTTTCTTTTGACTTTAATTATATTTATTTATTTATTATTCCCATATAAAGCCTCAAGAAAAAGTAGACTTTTGATGCATGTATACTTTTTTGTTATTTTTAGTGTGTTGTCAAATAGCAATGAATAAATTGACATAACTAACATTTGTCAACCTCTTAATTAATTACTTTCGACAAAAAATTTATTTGACATTGAGATTTTCAACCCCCTAGTTGTTCCTATTTTATTTATTATGCAATTCATTTGTCAAAATGGACAATCATTAAATTAACAACATTAATCTCGATCATCACATATTCAATGAAATCTCAAACAGATATGTCATTTTCCTTAGGCATCATGTTTAGCAACAACAAATTAAACAGGCCTTCTAGAATGTTATTTCTTAAATACAAAGTTATAAAGTATATTATCATAAGTTCTGCATGCAATAATATAAATAAAGCAAAATTTAAGGTACTAACTGTTGTGGAGCAATTTAAATAAAGCAAAATTTAAGATACTAATTGATGTGAAGCACATCGTATAGGTATAGTATATCGTCAACAGACCTCATGGTTTTGCCCTTTCGAACTTAACCTAAAAGCTAGACATTTCCAAGTCATTTGTGCTATCTTATATATACATTTTAGACACCTTCATTTCTAACATCTATGTCTTCTAAATGTAGACATAAGATTCGAACTTTGATATATGTGTCATAAGAACTACTAACCATTTTCCTGTAAGGATTACTAGACATTTAAGATGGAATTTGCACATTGATCATTCAAAAATTCACATAACATTATTATTCTCCCTATATATATAAGACTTTGATATGTTTAGAAAATAAACTGCAAATTTTTTTATATTTCCCATTGTAATTTAAAATAGTGAAATAGTAACTAAACAATTGCATAAATTAGATTAAACATAACTATTTTAAAGTTCAATTGCTTTATGTTCTTAAAAACTAAGATACGTGTTATTGTACGATCGTCTTTCTCCAATTATATATATTAAGATACTAATATTATCATGTATTAAGATAATCATAAGACGTACATGTTGGATTCTTAATGCAACGTTAGATTTATATGTGAATAATTATACATTAGTGACTGTCACATAAGTATAAACCCAATTAAAAGTGATGAACTAAAGTTTTGGATAATTGAAGTTTTAATGTATCTGATAGGTTGTGGACAATTTAATGTATAGAGATTTTAGGATAATTTTTATTTTTATGATGGGCTAAAATAGAAATATCAAAAGATATGTTATCTATAAGTGGTTATGGTCTCCATGTCACATGATTAATGGTAATTGTTCTATCTTCTTTAATATCTTATCGTTAGAGAAAAAACTGAGAGCCTTAATCAAATGAAACTCTCGAATAGAGAATCGTGTAGATCTGGAAGGTTAACCGTTCGGTTTTAAATCACGATTTACTGTTATGGTTTCAAGTACGCCTCCGTTTTATAGCTAATTGATTCTTGATGTGTTTGACATGAGTTCTTGAGAGTTATTAAGGTACGATTTTTACCGGTAATAATTTTTTATCTAACAATAACATCTAGGTAATTTGGAATCTAGCTAACAAGGATATATGGTTGTTGGCATTTAGTGTGTGTATATATGTCTAATTATCTTGAAACTTAATTTAAAGGGTGGAATAATTAATTGGGTGCGAAGGTGCAAGGTTCAATTGGTCTATTAGCCAGACCAGATAGATTCAAGCTCTACTATGAAAATAAAAAACAAAACAAATAAATAAACCGAAGCTTTAAATAAACATCATTGGTTGTCTCCTTATCTAAAGTCCTAAACCCTTTTAATTTTCATTTATATATTAAAATCCTTATTTATTTCCATTCTTTCGTATCATCCAACATACAATTCCACCATGCCATGCCTCCATGTTTGAAAGACACCCACTCTGTCTACAAGACTTTAACACACAACCAAAGCCAAAAAACATAATTTGAATTTGAATATATTTCTCGACTTTAGAAGCATTGCAAGACAATGGTGTAATAATGACCAAGCTCTCATACAAATCAATCTAAGTGTACATGTGAGTTTTAGGAATAAATATGAAACCACTCCAGTAATTTAGTTATTTTACGTTTACACCTTCTTCATAAATCTTCAAGCACAAATGACAGAAAAAGACAGGTTTTAAAAACCTAGTTAAGTATGATCGTTAAATTTTTTTTTTTTTTACAGCAATGGATGAAGTTTCAGAATTTTGACATTGAACCACTGATGGTTCAATGTAATTTACTAATTTGCAAGCCTTTTCCCAGTCTTTTCTTCTAACTTTTAATTATCCCGCCATTTACTTAACTCTCTCGTTAAAATTAGTTATTTTAGTTCACCCGATTTTCAAAACTAATTTATTATTTTGAACTTTTAACAGATTTTTGTAATTTAACCTCTGTTACAAAAACTCTCTATGTTTGTTTTTAGTAACTTCGATGCTATGATTTTTTCAAATGGGCCTTAATAAAGGATTTTGGGCCTCAAACAGACTTTGAAGACGAGCCTAGGGGGACGTGGGCCTTAACAGACTTGTTTTCAAAATGTTTATATGTTTAAGAAATAGGAGGTTTTCAATAGATTTAGATAAATAATATGTTTCCTAATTAATCAATAATTTTATATTAATATGCTCATCATCTATATATAACTTATTATCAAATTTTCTGGGTAAATTATTGATGTATATCTGATATACCTAAATGATTGACCTTAACAATTAGGAAACCATATTTAATCCCTTGAAAACTGTATTTAATAGAATCTAATACACCAAAAAAATAATTTCTTGTAAACTGCTAATCTAGTAACTTCCTCAATCAATTAAATCCTAACTAAAAATAACTAATAAAATTCAAATTAAATCTAATAAAAAATAACAATAAACATTTCCCTCATATATGAACTTTTATTTCAATAACTAATCATTAAAACAAATATTTTTTCGAGTAAATCAGTGATAAAACTAATACAATTCGATTGACAAAATAAAATAAAAGTTTTTTTAAAAGAAATTATAGATGATGCGTGTTCTTGAAGGTATTAGAGTATATCATACGTATATGAGTGGTATACTAGTTTCAATGACACTATAATTATGAGTGTAATTAAGGCTTAACTTTTTAAATTATATTTTTTATAACCGTAAATCAACTAACTATGAATTAAAAAAACATAAATCTAGTCCACGATAAACCTTGAAAAACGCTTCAAATAATCAATTCCCTCCAAACATTTATTATCAAAATAATAATTTGAATTCCACCAATCATATATTATCAAAGAAAGTAAAAAAATAAATAAATTAACTACAATTATTAACTACAGTAAAAAATATCTCTCATCACATGTCAATCAACAAATCAAAAGAAAGTTTAAAAAATCAAAGAAAATTCTTTTCATCTCATGAAACCAAAGCTTCAAGTTCTTCTCCGTGCAACCATTTTTCTTCATTTTACAGAAGCGAGGAGAAGAAGCCATTAATTCCATCAACGCCATCAACCAAACTCCAAGAAAGAAAGCTCCGTTAATAGAACAACGCTTTAACATCTTATATGAAAAATAAGATGATAATAAAAACTAACCTTCCATGTTTGAATTTATCGATTATGGATGGAGGACAAAACTGAATTACACTGGTTTTTTATGAAAATGTGAAATTAGAAAGCTTCGATATTGTCTATCGCTAATGGAGAAAGAATAAACACAAAGCTATACTGGTTTTTCTTCAAAAAATTCTGAATATCCGGACTTGATATATCACTAATGGAATATAAAATTTTCATAATAGAAATTAGCTAAAAAAGGGAAAAAAATCAATCATGTCAAATGTAATTAGATATTGATAATAATTATTTGTATCTGTGATATTTTTTGTTAATTTTAGAGTAGGAGAGATTTGATTGGGTGTATTTTGGGTAGAAATTTAAAATTTTGATAGAAAGTTATAGATTTGTTTCCTTATTTTTCATTTTTTTACTTGCTATTTTGATAGAAAGTTATAGACTTGCTATTTTTAATTAGCTTTGATAATCATTGTTCGTTCTCAAAATTACTATTTGTTCCCAAAATTAATATATTATTAGTGTTTTTTAGAGATATTATTTATATTTTTAGGTGGTCGGAGAGAATAATATTTGTTGAGATTTGTTGAGATTTAATCTACGAGAGATATTTTTTATAATTGCAATTTTACGTATATTGTCAATAAAATAGTTTATTTAGGAGAGATTTGTTTTCCAAATTTGTAATTTATGGGATGCCAAATCCCTTTTATTGGAATTGACTCTTAATGATTTAAATGAATAGTGAATGACTTTTATGGTATATGAACTTAAAAAAATCGTGTACATCAACAAAATTCTCAAAAATCTAATGTATAAAAAGTTCGATAGAAATCTAATTTGCCACTATGGTTTTGCATAGTTACCTAAAAAACACTTTTCAAAAGTTTTGAAAAGTTAGCGAAGAACACAGCCCCTCTCCGAATTCTACCCATCTACCATAAATATCACTTCCTAGCCACTGCTTAAGGGTATCTTCAATCCCTAAACCTAAAGTGTAAGTTGTTGATCCCGGCTCAGGATGCATACTAATGGCATGCTTAACACGTGCAAGAAAGACGGGAAGTGATGTTTTGAGTAGCTGACGAGTGAGTGATTCATAAGAACCTATCTTTGGGAGGGAAACAACAGCTGCTAATACCTTGTTTATTTGTCTGATAAGCCTCACACGACTATGAGAATTCCTAAAGAAACTGTAATCTTAGTTTATCCACACTCACGTGATTTTTATATGTAACCCTTCCGTCTCTTAGGGAATAGAAAACGGACACGAGTAACTAAAGTAATTATGTCTCACGACCCTGCCTAGGGGCTTATTCTTTTGGCTATTCCCAATTCATTCATGACCTCATCTACTCATAATCAAATCTCTCTATTGGATTTTTCTGATTTATTCGTGAATAAAAATTCTAAATGAACATTTCTCAGTCTTACATAGAGGAAGTTCTTATTCCTTATTACCTTACAGACTAGAGGTGGCTAACGTGGTCGTTTAGTGAGGAGTTATAATGATTTAAATGAATAGTGAAAAAAAGGCCTTACTGTTGGAGGTGGCCAGGAGGAAGTTTCAAATAAAGTTAGTGAATAGGTAAATTTTTAATTCTCACAAAAAATAGCATAAATTTTAAGAAAAAAGAAAAGTGAGTTCGCATGGGCCTGAGTTGAAGGTGCCTGCATATTTTAAATGGGCCTGCGAAGGCCTTGATATGGAAGGCCGTGTGTGCTTAAGAACCCAATCCCAAGAATGTCTTATCATGTGCGCCTCACGTAATGAATTTGTTTTGTGGTATAAGCAAAAACCCTCGTTATTTGAGTTTGACATACAAAATTGCAGCCGCATGCCCTCCGCGTGGGCACGTGTGGTATATGGAATGATCAGATTGCTTGTAATTTGAAACCCGTGGAGATTATTAATTGACAAAATTAAAAGTTATACAACAATAAAGTAATTAATCAAATTTTAAGTGATCAAGTAATATATTAATCATTTATTGGTTGGTGTTTGATGACTCATTAAAATAATTTGACAACATAATTTATAAATAATTGGCACATCACTTAAAAATTTAAAACTTAATCAATTACTCAATCGACATAGAATTACTCTAAAAGTTAAGAGACTGAAATTGTGATTATACTTGGGCCTGTGACTGCAGCTAAAAAACGTCATTGTTTATGGAACGAAGAAGTGCAAAAACATACAAAACTACAGTTACGGGCCCATCAAGTGTGCATATGAAATGAGTAAGTGTGAAAACTATATAAATATGAAATGACAGGGCTCTGAAAAAAGTACACCCATAATATTTGAAGCCTTGCTATCAACTTTAAGCTGCGATTCAGAGATTTGCGTAGAAAAGGGTGGTGAAAAGAATGGACACAGGAGAGTTGAATTAGTGCACAAATAATTGAAGAAACAGTGAAAAAAGAATTCTGAAAACATATCATTATACAGTTCTTACTTAATTAGATGCTGCTCTGCCTATGCTATCAACAGATCAAATAGACAAAGAGCTGCAGACAAGCATCTCAGCTATTTCCAACAGAATAGAAGAACAATTTTTATTGGAGTAAATAATTAATATAAAAAAGTCAATTTTTATTGGTTGTGCTTTAATTGTTTTGCAGGAAAAAGACATTATTTCTTTCTATTTACCAGTAAGTTATCCAATCAACCAGCTATTGGGTGAGCTCTTGGGAATTGAGAGCTAGACAAAGGGCATACATATATGCAATTAATATAATAAGATGGGCGAGGATTATGACATTTATTTTTTCATCAATTCAAAATTTTAGGTAAAACATATATTTACGCTTTAAAAAGTTTGTTCTATTGTAAATCTTTTTCTAGATAAAGGTAAACGTGTTAACCAAAGATACTTACACACTTATAAGGGGCATACCCAATGATTAAAATGTATTAACAAAAGGTCATACAAAGTAAGTCTAAACAAATCAGAACCAAAGCCTGAGAACAAGTACTGGTGACCTAAGTCTTTATAGTAGAGGCAAACAAATAAACACCAAAACGATTCAACACCCATCATTTATAACAAAGGCTCAAATTTAAAAATCAACAAAAAGTCAACCATCAAGTCCCAATTTTGAGAGAGCACCCCTGTAAATAGGCACTCTCACCACTAAAACTACTTCCTGTAAGATCTAGAAACTATCCAACAGACCATTAAAGGAGTTATCAAACTAGAAAAGCTAAAAAAAACAAAAACAAAGAGCAGAACAAAGGGCATTTATAAGTAGGATACAAGTTAACTCACCATGTGAAGTGAGGTGGGTGGGGAGCACATAATTAAGGAGATAAAAGATCATGACATACAACAGTACTTATAAGAAATTATGGGGTCCGGATTCTAGATTTCAGCAATATCATTGCTCAACTGATCTCCATATTACTGTTCTCAAACATTTACCCTTACCCTAGATCAGTAATCAAGAGATCAACTTATACCAAGAGGAGACCCTGCACTCGAGGCCACATTTCTTGCACACCAAACTCTAAATATGACTAGTAAATTCACATTCAAAGAGTAAGTGTGACCTGGATTCTGAGTGGCCTATGCATAAAACACAGTCTAAATCGAACTCATTAAGTGAGTTATTCCATTGGCTAGGTAACATGGTTGAAGTGACTACAAAGCAAAAAATTGTAGTATTTTCAAAACCCAACTCCAACCTCTGTTTGTTGTTTTTCTTTATCAGCCTAGGTTCCATCTCTTTACGGATGCTTATGGGAGGATTGACAAAGCTTCTCATACACTTTATTTCTCTCCAAAGGTCAAGAGGAAGGAGCTACTTCCTTGCTGCAGAGACCCTATGAAGTGACAATATGGTTGAATTCTGGGTAGTATTCACAATTCCTTTGAAAGCTCTAGGTAAAAGCATGCAACTCAAGTTCCTCCACCACTTTGTCATATTTTGGGAAACCAGAAGGATCTGGTCATCGAGCTTTCAAAGAAGGTAAAAGTGACGTGGCATCAGTGAAAATGGACAAGATGGGAATAGTCCTTGTGCGCTTCTTAGGCAGGAAATCCCACGCTAATCTGTACATCAAAAGAGCATGGGGTCTAATCCCTCATTAATGGGGCCAATAATGTCACTGAGAATACTAGGGAGGTCTAATCCCTCATTAATGGGGCCAATAATGTCACTAAGAATACTAGAGGGGTCTAATCCCTCATTAATGGTTTTATTTATTCATCTTCCATTTATCAATTCAGTTCCAAATTCTCTATCACTGAAGCTCTCGTTTGACAGTCAGGATAGTACTGAATTACTGTACTAAATTTAAAACTAGACTATATTGTACTATCTTAGATTAAATAATAATGTCCAAGGTTCTGTGCTGTATCAATTAAAGAATTATATTACTTGTAAACTGTTGGTACAAAATAGTACCTGATTATAAAACTGATTGTCATCAACTCCACCTATGTCTATTTGTAAATAGTTTATTTGCTCTAAATATCTAGGTTACCACTTCCTCTACATTCCCATAAAGATTTGGAAATATACGTAATACATATAAGATTTTAACAATAGAAATAAATGATAATCAATGAAAATATAATAACAAAACACATTTAAAAAAATAATTTTAATAAACAGGCATATATTTTTTTTTGTCAAGGAATAAACATACATGTTGACAAGAATAACTGTCTTAAATCAACATTTCAGGTAGAGCTTCCATTAAAATTAATCTGCGATTCGTTTCTCTCACTTTCTCCATATCACTTCACTTATACCAAAAGTTTAAAAGGTAAAGAAAACAAGAAGAAGAGGAGGAAGAAGAGCTCGGGGTAGGACTTCTCACTACAACAAAATACGCTACGATAGTGGCCAAAAAACTCTATCATAGCGTTTTCTAAACGCTATGATAGGTCCACCATAGCATTTTTAAACGCTATGGTAGATCTATCATAGCATTTTTTCAATGCTGTTAAAGATCTATCGTAGCATTTTTTTCAACGCTTGGCAGCCTTATCATAGCATTTTTTCAATGCTATGATAGACCTACCATAATATTTTTTCAATGCTATGATAGCCCTACCATAATATTTTTTCAATGCTATGATAGCAAATGATCGCATTTATAAACCAATAGTAAAAACTTACCATAGCATTTTCTAAACATTGTCAAAGACTTTTCATAGTATTTTTATGCTATATAATGTGCAACATCTTGTTATTATGTCTTTTTGTTTTATTATTCTTGCCATTGTACAAACTTAAAAAATAATATTTTTGACAAATTGTTTGGTTGTATCCAAATTACTTTTTATATGTTTGGTTGAATCCAAATTGTTTCCAACATAATTACTTCCAAATTGTTCCCGAACATAATTACTTCCAATATAATTACTTATGTCTCCTCTGTATCTCAATTTATAAAGATAAAATTGGCTAATATGTGTATGCTAAAATTGAGTAATGAAATTTGAAGAGTTACTCTAGGGAGAAGAAGTAGAAAGAAAGTAACTTTGGTTTAAGGAAAAATCACTATTTCATACTAGTAAATATACATATAAAACTGAATACAAGTCTAATAGATGTTATAGAAATTGTACTGGAAGAAGCATAAGACATTGTTTGGTAACATCCCTCTTAAAGAAAATCTGCAGAATCTCTCAATTTAAGCAGAAGATGAAGCCATGTGCGTAGTTATAGTCTGCTGAAGCTCCTCTTTCTTAGCTCCAATTATCTTGTCCACAATCTTGAACAACATATTACGAGTAAAACACAAACTATTTCAGTATTCTAATTATCTCAGCGTTCTGATTTTGTGATTAATTTTAATGTTTTTAGAAAGAGAAAGGTATTTTCCCAAAAAATGTTATGACTTTGTATTACCTTTAGTTCATCCACATCGACCTTAATAAAGGTAACACTTGGGAATTTCTTGGAAAGTTCTCCAAGAAAATGTGCTATTAGACGGCATGGTCCACATCATGATATAGTGAAATCCACCATAATCTGCGTTAATATGTCAGAGAATAGCAGGTAAGAAAATGTGATTACTTTCTCATCACAAAAGCTATGGCAAAAGTAATTCCACTAGCCTTTGGAATCACATTCAGTTCAATATATTCATTTTCTGAGACTAAACTGAATAACATTCAATTAAATATTTGGCCGGTGACTGCAAGAAAGCATATTTGGCCAATGACTGCAAGAATAAGCAACCCCATTCTAGTTCATGTGAGAACCAGTGTCACATTGGCAATTTTAATTTCCAAAAAAATAGAAATTACCACGAATCTCTTTGTCAAAATGTTAACTACCTATAATGATTGAATAAAATATATATTTATATGAAGACTAAGTACAAAAGTTTCTTCTTCTTTAAGGATGAGTCTGAGCAATTAAACAGCCATTAATAGGCCATCTTTGATCTTGTTTCTAGAGCTTAATCTGAAGGGATTATACACATTTTGCAATCTTAGTGGTTTGTTATTTTTGTTAAATATAATTAAAAATGGAGGAAAATTTTCCTCCCGGGTTTAGATTCCACCCTACAGATGAAGAACTCATTACTTATTATCCAAATCCAAAGGTTTCAGACATTAGTTTTACTTCAAAAGTTGTCGCTGTTGTTGATCTCAACAAGTCTGAACCTTAGGATCTACCAGGTAGGTGTACATTATTTTATCTATTCTAATTTTCTTTCTAACACAAGCTGAAATTTCAACAATAACACACAAGCTAAGCTACAATTAAAACCACAGGAGATAACATCGACACAAAAATTAAGATGACTTTGCTACAATACTACCTCCGTTACCCAATGCACCATTGAATTATGATGGAGCACTTAGATAAGTAGTCCTACCCGCAAGTGCATAATACTACATGTAGCATACAATTATGGTGTGCTATAAAGGCACACATTTGTTGTAGTGCTTTGTTTAGTTGCCCAACTTGCACAATAAATTTTTCTAAACCTGAGCATCACATTTATATAAGTCCAAATTCACCATCAATGATAAAAAACTTAACGCAGTACATGAAAGACAATATTCAATCAGAAAAAGAATGATCAACAAGAAAAGAAAATGAATGAAGAACACATTGTAGAAATTAGTAAACTCCATTCTTATTTCCCCTAGAAAGCATCCTTCAACTAGCTAAATTGTGAGAAAGTAGTACGCATGCTCCCATAATAGTTAGATTTCAAAGGGACATTAGGACAATCAAGAACATCAAGCTGTAGAAATGATTAATATATCATCATACAAATGGAGTAATGTTAAACTACATACATATTTGACGTGACTTTAGGCTTATAATAATCCACTGAAAACTGATGAAAGCTAAAGCTTTTATCCACTGAAAGCTTTTATTTTAAATTTTTAGATAATCTGAGTTAATTTCTTATCTTAAAGAATAACTTTGAAATTCAAAGTTGGATGGGGTGACTGTAAGAGTGGCTGCAGAAGAAGAATGAATTCATTCCAAAGTTGCGTAGGTTGCAAATTTTGAACAAGTTAAATTTCTTCCAAATATTACAAAAACTACTTGAATATTCCCAATTAACTTTCCAAATTCAATGGTGACAACTGGCATTTTGAGCAATGGACTCCATTTTGAGATGACTTCATATTCAGTAACTATGATTGCAAAATGAAGCACAATGTTTTCCTCTATTAAATATGCAGAACAAAGGCCTAGAGGAAATATAGCTTTATTCTCACAAAAGACAACAACGCTTCTTCAATCCTCATTATAAAAAATTCATAACCAAAAATTGTCAATTTCAAGGGAGAAATGAACAATCCCAGAATTTTCTCCCAAAGTTGACATGCAAGAAAACCATCCGTAAGTCACCAACTAGATCGAGTAAGAGCTCAATTCCGAAGAAGAATGATAAATGAGAGAGCCCTACAGTCTCATCAAGGTTAGCCCATAATTCTACAATGACTGAATCTTGTTCTATATTTATCCCCAACCCTTTCTTCTTCTTCTTCTTCTCTCTCTCTTTGATCATCGTAGTACTTTTCCTACTCCTTTCATTATCGTTTTCACAACTATTCCCATTCCTCCCGTGTCAATTATGGAGAAAAAAGACTTGTCACTCCATTCAGCTACAAAAACTAATACAAAAGTCCATCATCATCTAATACATGCTCCAAATGCTTGGTCAAGTTTGACACATCATTGGCTATATCACGCTTTGTCATGTACATAAGATCTGACCTGCAATATTCCATCTCATGAGATGATCAAATTAACAAAATAACATAGGAGAACACCATGTGAAAGAGAGTCAAACCCAGAAGGTAATAAAAATTTATTATCTTAGATGATGAAAGCCACTGTAATTTATGTTTACCTAACTTCAGCAAACTGAAAGACTTCAGACTTTTGTTTGTCCCAAATGGAAACTCAAGTTATGTTTACCTTGCATTAACAAAACAATGATCAAATCGCAAAACCAAACCCTACCCAACATCATGAAAATTAAGGCACATATTTAGAAGAAACTTTTCAGACAATAGAATGAAGGCTAAGATAGTAGAAGAAAAGTTACCTGAAATGACAAAGAGAAGAGTTTCCACCAGTAGGACCACACAAAGATAGACCTCGAGAGAAAGGTTCACAGATTTGACATCGCATTAAAAAAATTATAATTCCCCATTCATATCCCTAAACTTGGTGGAGAACTTCAGTCTGGTGAAACTACGCTTAAAAATTGTAGCTCTCTTCAAGACCTAGCCCATGAAACACAACTGGAGTATGTTCAAAAATCAAGCCACGAGTTGATTTAACTTTGTGTTAGCTACTCAATAAACCCTAGGCACTAACAGAAATCACACCAGGCACCACTCATCTTTGAGATCATCCTTGTACCCTAACCCCATCTGGCTCAGCTCCATGGAAGCTAAAAGCAAACGTCGAAAAGAGGGAGAGTGCGTAGGCGAATAATGGAGACAGGGGGAGATGCAAACAACATAGATAAGGTGTAAATAGGAAAGCGTAAAAGAGATGTTGAAGCCAATTACGGAGAGAGGGAGAGAGGGAGAGAGAGAGAGAGAGTAAAAGAGGCGAACTGCTGAGAATGAGAGATATGGAGATGAGACGCGAATGGAGTACAAGAAAAAGAGGGAAATTTGAGTTTCGAGCCCTTCTCCAAACAATAAAAAATTTCAAAGGCCGCTTAAATTGGACATATCACGGTATTTTAAGATAAACCGCTATAACTAAACGCCATATTTAATGCTTTTTGTTGTAGTGTCTTAGAGTCTCGCGGCTAGATGTTTCGAAGGACATGGTGCTTACTTTTAGACTACAAATTTTCAGTCCCATCTAGTCCCTCCTAAGAGGAGGGATTATTTAATACGGTGACAGTGAGACTATCTAGTTCCACCGTATCAACTAATCTGGTTTAATATTTAAATCAAACACTGAACAATACTAAATGAAACCTAAATCTTTCTATCTAGTATGGTTGCTTTGTCATGTCACATTATATTAACTTGGTAGAACTTATAAAAGTGACATGGTATGTAGAAGCAAAAACGTCCAAGTGCAAGTATAAGTCCTACTCTTACGAGTTTAATAGTCTTCTCAAGGACCCTCCATCAAGGACGAAGCCAATATTTTTATAAAAGGGTGACAAGTTTTTCAAACTCCATATTATTTGACATTTCAATAAATACAGTATTTTATATAATTTGATGATTTTAAATGAGACAAGTATTATATGATTTGGTTATTTTATAATTTGAAAGGGGATAAATAATTTACAATTTAGTAATTCTATAAATTTTAAGGGTTTAAATATTAAATGAATATGTAACTTTCCCAAATGGGAGGGAAAAATGATATATTTTGTTTTTGGTAAATTTACACTTTTAAATATACTATCACGTACAAAATGATAAAATTACAAAATGGAGAGGTCAATTACCTACCCTCCCGTACACATGGCCTCTTCCATTGCCATATAGGAACTTACAGATTTAACCACAACAAGAAAACAGCTCAATCGTGACAATTATGTTGTGACAGTTCAAGCCACCTTCGCAATAGTCATATAACGTGGAACTTGTGGCAACGGTTCCACCAACCCTCATGATATATAGACTTGTTGTTGTTGGAGAAACAACGCAGTTGGTTAACCAAGTGTGACAGTTCAAAGAACCGTCTAGAACGTGACAATTGCGATGGTTTAAGTATCCATCACAAATCGAGCTAACGTAATACATCAAAACGTAGCATTGTGAGGCAGCATTTTATGCGCGATTTAGTTCCCTCGTCATCGTCTCTCAACTCCCTCGCCGTTGTGTCTCAGCACTGTCACCATATTCTCTCAACTCCCTCACTGTCCTCTCTCATCTCCCTCTCGGTCCTCTCTCAGCTTCCTCGCCGTCATCTCTCAGCTCCCTCATCGTCGTCTCTTAGCTCCATCCCGATCGACTCTCAACTTGATCGCTCTTCAACCATCGTCTCTCAACATGATCCTGGAGTCGATTTGGCGCATCGCTTCTAAACCTAATCTCTTAGGTACCTAAATGGCATTAAAATTCCTTTTTGTTACTATAAATTATGTAGTTAATGTGTATCTCTCATTATTTTATCTTCCGGTTACAGGAGTGCAGGGGGTGGGGTTGTGGGGGTTTTTAGATTTGTGTACGAATTTTGAAGAGTTAGAGATTTTTGCCTGATTCACATTCACATTGAGTACATCTAGAAGGAATTGAGTAAGAAATCATGAGTGGGTTTGAGTAATATTATTGACTAAAATGGTTAACATGCAGAGGACATTTTGATTCAACTTTACATAGTTTTGAACTTAAAGTTTCTCTTTCTATTTATTAGATACAGTAAGAAACTTGTGCTCAATGCCTTTATCACATATCTGAAATTAACATGTGGATGTGGTTGAAGACTAAGTTTTCATTATTAGGTCTACCAATGTATAGAATTAATAAGGGAGAAAAAGAGCTCACTATTATTAGACTGATTATAATGTTCATTATGTAAATTCTCTCTTAGATCATATGTTGAATTGAGATAATGTATTGAATAAATGAGATAATGTGTTTGTGAGGGTTCATGATAGACAAATTGTGACTATTTGTGAGGCTTTGTGACGCCTTTTCATTTATATCATTGTATATAAAATAAGCTAACTTTTATTTCTCTATCATAACAGAGACACTACAAGAAACAAGGGCTTTGGCGACCAACATTTTGGTCGCTAAAGCCCCAAAAAGTCATTGCGAAAGCCTTTCGTGACAAAGAGCATCATTTCAAAAGATATTAAAAAATCATCTAACGCGCTCAGATACTACACTATTGGAGCATCAATTAGAAAGTATTCAAATATCATCATCAAGCACGTTCAGATACAAAGTGATAAGCCCCCCACACTCACACCCACATTCTAACACTATTATCAAGACAATGAGCATCAATTCAGAAGATATTCAAAAATCATCTAACACGCTGAGATGATTTTTGCATTTGTGTCAAACCATTCACATCTAAATACTATAACTTTTCTTTCTCGTACATAATGTATCTCAATCACTTCTTTTAACCTACTAAAAAATTCAGTCTCTTCTCCATCATGTTCTCCTGGAACTATTAAGCCACTATTTTGGGTTGTCCGGTAATGATTACGATCTACATTATGGTATCGAATGCCATTGACTATACAACCAAAATCTGACTTCACATGATTATCTGGACCAAATGCTAAAGCATATAAATCATCAGTGGCTTCTAATGATCCTTGACAGTGCAACTCAATGATCTAATAAAAATAACAGAAGTATTAGATATTCCCGTACTAATTTTAGTGATATATATATTATAGTCAAATATGTACACATACCCGATTTCTAAACCATTCAGGAAATTGGTTTCGATGTCTTGAACTTAAGTCAACCCGACAAACTCTGTTTAATTCTCTCATGTGCTCTCTACACATATTAATCATTTTATTTTAATGATTTGTGACATAAAAAACAACCACTGAAAATTAGACTTAATCAAGTTATTGATATACTTACACTAAGTAAGGTTGTAGCTCATCGCAATTATTCAACACATACCATTAGACAATCTCTAATTCTTGTTTAGAAAGCTGAACTATTTTCTTACCACCAATTGGACGAGCTTGTTGAGTGAAGACAGCTACTGACCCCTCATTTAGTTTGTTAAAGTACTCATCATCATTCCTCTCATTCCATGTGAATTTGGTTTCAACGCCACGAAGATACAATAAGCAAAAAGTCAACAACTCATTAACAATGTAGGCTTCTGCAATCGAACCCTCTGGACGAGCTTTGTTTCTAACATATTGTTTGAGTGTACGCAAACTCCTGTCATAAGACAACAATTACATTGTGCACGAAATATTTGATGTGTAAGTAAAGGAAAAGTTGGGAGATATACCTTTCAATTGGATACATCCAACTATAACCAACATGACCACACAATTTCACTTCTTACGGTAAATGAACTGCCAAATGTACCATAACATCAAAGAAAGCTAGAAGAAATATCCTTTCTAACTTACACAGGATCAAACTGATTCCATCTCTTAGAATATCCAAGTCATTAGTGTTCAGTATTTTTTAGCACAATTCTTTGAAGTAGTTAGACAACTCAACCAAAGCAGTGCACACATCCTTACCCAATAAACCATGAATCCTAACTGGTAAAAGTCTATGAAGTAAAACATGACAATCATGACTTTTCAATCCTAAAACCTTACCCTCAGCTTGGTTGATACGTTGTGATATGTTTGCTATGAAACCATCTAGAAACTTGACTGACTTTAAGAAACCAAGGAACTTTCTTATCTCCTCTACTGTCAATGTGTAATTTGCAGGTGGTTTAAAATATTTGTTCCCCTTCAGTTCAAGGTGTAGTTCTTTTCTTATATTCATGTCGGCTATGTCCAATCGAGTTTTGTAAGTGTATTTTGTTCTGCCTTCTATATTCAACAATGTACCTAATATATTATCGCAAATATTTTTCTCAATATGAATGACATCCAATTTGTGTCTGATTTTCAACTTACACCAATATGGAAGTTGAAAAAACACATTTTTCTTAGTCCAATTAAGACCATTTAAAGGACACTTTTTTTCTGTCTAACTTAGTTGGGTTTTTGCCAAACTTGACAAATTGAATTTGATCTAATTGCCTCAATGTATCTTCTCCTGTCAACTTTCTTTGTGCACCACGAAACTCTTGTTTACCATCTTACAATCTATTCCTCTGCCACATATGATTACAAGGAAAATATCGTCGATGTCCTATGTAACATATTTTACTTCGCAACCTCAACGAAGATGCATCTTCGTTGCAAACAGGACATGCCAAGTACCCTTTTGTACTCCAACCAGACAAATCTCCATACGTTGGAAAGTCATTAATTGCCCACAACATAGCAGCATGCATAGTAAAAGATTGCCTAGAAGTAACATCAAATGCTTGCACCCCATCCCACAGTTATTTTAACTCGTCTATCAATGGTTGCAAATACACATCAATATCTTTACCGGGTGATCTTTGACCACAAATTAGTAACGTCATCATAAAGAACAGTTCTTTCATACACTTCCATGGAGGAAGGTCATAAGGTACTAATATGACTAGCCACATGTTATATGAGTTGCTCATATTTCTGAATGGACTAAATCAATTTGTTGCAAGTCCTAATCTTACATTTCGAGCATCTTCTACAATCCAACTATATTGCTTATCAAAATCCTTCCAACCTTCTAAATCAGTAGGATGCCTCAATACACCTTCAACGTTGACACGTTTCTCCTTATTCTATCTTATATCGGACGATGTGTATTTTGACTTGAACAATCTTTGAAGTCTGGGTATAACAGGAAAGTGATGCAAAACTTTTTGGGGAACTTTCTTACCCTTCCCATCATCCATTTTATATCTTGGTTCACCACATTCAAGACATTTATCTTTTCTTTCATTCTCTTTCCAGAATAAAGCACAATAATATTTACAAGAATGAATGGTGTCATATCCCAACCCTAAATCTCTTAATTTTTTTTGGCTTCATAGTAAGAGGCTAGAATTTTTTAGCCTACTGGATGAGAACCATTTAGAACTTCAAGTAATTGGTTAAATGACTTATTGTCCCAATGATTAAGCACTTTGATATGCATCAACTTCGCAATACAAGATAGTGAAGTATACTTTTGACAACGAGGATAAAGTTCTTCTTCGGCTTCACTAAATAAATCACTAAATCTATTTAACATCTCTGTATTTAGATTTATTCTATCAGTATTATCCTCTCCAACTCGTTCATCATTCACCTCCATCCCAACAAAACCATACATGTCATCTAACATGTCTTTCATCTCATCACCATCCTCAACATCATCATCACCATCAAGGTGCGATGTAGTATTATCCATCTCTATATTTGGTGAATGGTGATATCTTTGTATCTCTTCACCATGAAACACCCAACGATCAATACTCAATGCCATTCCATATTGGCACAAATGCATTTTAACTTCTATTAAAGACAATTGTCTTGAATTAAGACATTTTTTACATGGACAACGAGTTTCCCCCTCTACATTGAGATAATTACTTGCCACGCTCATAAGCTGTGAAATACCATCAATATACTCCTTGGATAATCTGTTAGGATTTTTTTATCCAACTCTTGTATATTTTGTCACTCTGTAAATTAAATAACTATTTAGAGAAACTCTTAACAAAAGATATCTAAATTAAAGATATTAAAATGCAAAGTTAATTAAGAGGGAAACAGAAATAAGAAACAAAGATGAGATAGTTGCAGGGAATCCATTAGTTAGAGTTTAAGAGATGTAAATGGTAAATATTATTTCTGAATTAAAAACGATTGAAAAGATGCAATCTGATAGCTCCTAATTAAAGCAACCTTTCATATTCTAAGAAACGTAAACGTTGAACTAAAGTTTCAAGCATGTATACTACTAATACTTTTGAAGTAACATTTCATAAAATATTTTAGAAAATGTATCTAAATGTAAGATCACATGTAGAAAGAGAAATGCCTTTAGATTATGGGTATAGTTGTAATTAATTATAAAATAATTAGACATAAATTTATTTTGGTCATACGTGAAAGTAGGCGTATAGTTATAAATAAAAATGCTTGTCAGTATATACTTTGGTCATACAACAATCAATGCAAGAATTATGATTATAGCTTACATTCGAAGGCATTGACACAAACATTTGTAGTAATTATAGTAAGACTGTCAAACATTCCTACTTTCCCATAGTACTTAGCATAACGTAATTTTGGTGCTTCAATATTGATCCAATCTTGAATAAAATTGCATTTCTCTATCACTAAACTTTTTAGCCTCAATTCACTTCCACCGATCTCTAGATGATTTATGTTCCTAGATTTGTTTAGTTTTAAATTCTCAAGCATTTTGAAATCCAGTAACAAATTTTTAATAGATTCAACACTGAGTTCAATCCAACCCAATGACAAATTTTAATGTAATCCAAAGTGACTGAATTCACATACTTGGAAATCATTCGAAAGCAACTCTAATGATTCAAGGATTCCATGTTTCTAGACTTTTACAGGAAAATCAAACTTTGCTATATGATCTTCATCTTCATTCCAAGTTGGGTCAGAAAAATCAAGCATTAAGATCTTCACATCACATGCAATAGAAAATTGAATGCATGTTTCAATATGTATGCGAAATTTTCCAGGGTCGGAAAACAAAAAATGTAATGGATTTATCGTAGATTCTTGGAGATTGTCAATCCAACCTTGAACAAAATTGATGAAAACCCTCCTGTGAATATCTTTATTTTCCTCAGATGAATTACTCTATTATTGAGTTAGTAGTAAAATTAATAAAAAAACAGCAGGAATCTCCAAAACTAAAGCCAAATCTAAATTCTAGCAAATTAACTCAATCTCCAAAACTATATAAATGAATTACTTAAGAAAAGAATAAGATCATAACTGGCCAGTGAACTAATTCCCTAAATCCACACTCCCACCCCCCTAGAAAATTTCGACAGAGAGAAATTGGCAAACAAATAGAACAAATAAAATGACTAAACTAATCTGGATATTATAAGAGGGGATCTATAGTTTTAATTGAAACAGGACAAGCAACAAAGAAGAGATCAAAGGGTTTCCAAAAAGAGAAGAGAAAGAGCTTACGAAAAGAGAAGAGCAAGATCACTGGTTCGATGCAACACAGGGAAATCAAAGATTAAAGGAGAAAGGACTTATCGCTCGCCGCCAGGATGATGGGAAATGAAGGAAGACATTCGTGGGGGCTCGTGGGGTGAGGGGAACCAAGGTCGCTCGCGAGGGCTCGCCGTGTGAGGGATTGAACTGCTCGCTGGGTGGGGAGCTCAAAGGATTTATTGATATTGTTAAACAACATCATTTTTCAGGTAGTCTATAGCAACAAAACTTTTATTTCCTCGCTAAAAGTATGACTCTATGGTGAAAAACATTATATTTCATCTTTTGCCGACCAATATCTTTTTTCATCGCTAAAGCAATACCTTTTAGAGATGAAATTCTAATATTTTTCGGCAAAAACCTAAAGAAAAATTGGCACGCCTCTCTCCTGCTCTCCCGGGTAAAATATCAGGATCTTTGACGACTAACAAAAATGGTTGTCGCCAAAGGACACTTTTAGCCATGAAATTAACTTCGTGGCTAAAAGTTTGGTCACTCAAAGAGGCTTTTCTTGTAGTGAGACTTTTGATACTAACAAAGCATCACAAAGTAAAAAAAAAACCTCATACGTCGGGACGTATTGGTTTAACAAAAAAAGCGTTAATGATTAACTCTAGAGTTTATAAATTTAATCATTTCAGTTTTATTTTGAGTGTATTTTAATCATATATTCTCATATGATAGGCAGAATAACTTGAAAGAAACCCTTCAAGAATGAAGTTATGATTAGCCTCACATGAGCAGAAAGATGGAACTTATACGAATGAAGAAACTGCAAATGTTGTTGTAAACATAAGTGATAAATATTTATAGAAAGTTTTTAAATTGTTATTACATGTTTATTGATATTTTTTTATACATGATTTTTTCATCCTAGACATACTCAATGGGTCCATTAGACTTGATCGGGCCTCTATGATTATTTACCTATAACCATCAAGTCAAGTGAGAAGACTTGGACGGATCTTTACCGCTTTGGGGATGAATCATAGGCATACGGCTTGGTAGGTTTAGGATGAGGTCAGTTATGTCGGTCTGCCGCCACGACCTCCTCAGTAGGTTTTAGATGCTCCGTCCTCTCATGAGGATGAACCTAGAGACATATGATAGTGCCCTATACGTTGGCTTTTACATACACTTGGCAATCATTGATTGACCATTATAAAATTAGGGTTTGCCCCCCCCCCCCCCCCTTNCCCCCCCCCCCCCCACTTTCTATATAAAGAGGCTTACCACTCTTATTGAAGGGATTTGGATATTTGAACATTATACACACACATTTAGAGGTTCTCTCTCCCTTTCCCTCTCCTTGGCAACCCCAAGGGGTTGCATTTACCGACGTTTGTCACTGTTTAGGCCACTAAGGATGCTCATCATTTCCTCCACGTTCCCAAAGGCTTCTCCAATGACTAGACTACTCTTCATTCTCAACCTAATTCGGTTCAGAATTCATCTCCAAAACAATGGCGACTCCACTAAGGAGTGGTATGTCGGAAGAGAGCCGTTGTGAAGTAGTATGGAGGAGTTCTCCATATTTTCTGATTCAGATCTGAAGTTTTGTTTTAGAAAAAAAAATCTGATCTGGAAAAGCTTGCTGTTTTGAGATTCACGCATTGATTTGTTTCTCTGTTCTCCATTGCTGTCGTCCGAGCATCACGGTGTGACTCGTTCCTCTGAGTTTCGTCGTTCCTCTCTTCAACCAGCCTTTTTCGGGGCATTGCGTGGAGGGCTTGTGGTCCTAAGATTCACGAAGCGAGTCACCGAGTTTCACAGTGAGGGCTCTCTATTCTAAACTTCGCTGCGTATTCACTACTTGTGTTACGTTGCCGCCGTCCGAGCATAATACGTAGCTCGCCATGTGGGAGCTTCTCCGATATTTTGTGAGTATGTTTTTCGGAGTATCACGGTGTATCTCGCCATCTGGGTATCCCTGTTTGGGTATTTTCGTGTTTGCTTCACATCATTTTGGCTTCTTGGATGTCGAATGAGAGTCAGATTAATGGTGAAAGATTGATAAAGTTGATTTAATAAAGTTGCCTGGGTAATGTGGGTGGTTTCTCTGTATTCGCCAAGTGTTCAAGATTAATGGTACAACTGGCTGGAATCTATAATTAACTATAACCCTTTAATGCAAACAAAGTTGACTTGAAGATCTTCTTGCTTTTGATTATGGTTGTTTTCTGAATCTAATTCGTGCTTTTGATCTGAAAATGTCATGATCAATCTGAGTTGTTGATTATTGTAGCGGAGATAATATTTGAAAGATTTTTTTATGTTGCTGTGTAATAAAAAAAATTTAATTGCAACTTTCAATTCTGGAGGAAATTGTAGATTTCTGTTTCCAAACGGATAGTAAAGTTCATCTCTACCCAACATTCATATCTGAAATTGCAGGTTAGCGTTGGCTTCTTCATTCACCCACTTGAATTATCCAATAAAATAACTCGAACTCTGCATGTTCATTCATAATGGATGCTTAATTGTCTATAATTTATTGGACTAATACTTCCATGCATATATAATTTTGTTTATGCGAGCATGAATATGCACCTAGATTGTATTAATGTGGACAAGTCAAGCATATATGTATAGGAGAGAAGAATATGCATGCTCTGATTCTTTTATGTTTCTTATTAATTCAAATCCTTGTTTAGCACATTGTATGCCATATATGTGTTTAAATTACATTCGATCGAGAGTTTGGCACTTTGAACACTCGTATTCACCCTACTATCATGGACATATATTTTCCTTCATATATGAGATTTTTTTTTGGGATTTATTAATCAACATATTGTGGGGATTTCTTGACTTGTTGATCAACCGGTTATGAAAATTATAGATTTATTCATCTTACACGTTAACTCTTCAAGGGAATTTCTAGATTTAATAATCAATTTATCACGGAGATTCTGAACTTATTCTTGAGCTCATCATGGTGGTTTAAAAATTATCCACAAACTTATTGTGGATATTTGGGATCTATCAATCAACTTATTATGTGGGTTTCTTAACTAATTATCTAACTTATCTTGAAACTACAGGATTTATCATCTGACCTATCACGGGTATTCATGGATTTATCAACTCAATTATTGTACGTATTTATAGAATTATTTATTATTTACACCGTCTCATGATCTTTTGCCACATGAATCTGAATCATACCTAAAGGGGGGCTCTAGTATGCATATGAGGAATTCTAGATATATATTTGCTATTCTATATTAGCCCGCAGTCTTTACGTCATTGTTGAATTTCGTCATGACAGAGAAAATAGCTTAAATTTCTCTGAGATTAGAAATGAGGGGAATATATCAATATATGCATATTCCCTATGACGTATTCTACACTATTATTTATTTTTGGAAGATTTGCTCTCATAACCAGTTTTTCATTACTGGGATATTCTCCTTCTGACCAATAATCGTGACAACGAGAATAAGGACATGTTTTTTGTGAGAAATTTACTGTACATAGTTGCATTATCATTGTGAAAAGGGCTTTCGGCCGCCTCTAACTGTGTCAATAATACCACGTAGAGAAAATATTTTTATCACCGTCTAGGCCGCTAAGGATGTTCATATTTTCCTCCACGCTAGAACTCCACATTCTCAAGGCTTCTCCAATGACTAGACTACTCTTCATTCTCAACCTGATCCGGTTTAGAATTCATCTCCGAAACAATATTAAATCTCAGTTTTGTATTATAGGCAAAACTCAAAGAGCGTATGAATGAACTCTCGGATGGTGATTATGATTCGATTTCTTCAAAAGACGTGCTCTCACAAGTATTGGGTCCAAAGCATCCTAGACGTGTCCGTTCATTAGGACTTAGGCCAACTCCATATGAAGTGTTCACATAATTTACGCGTTACTGTGGAGGATCTTCCACACATGATGCTTCCCGTTTAACAGTAGAGCTAGAGGCTCAACTCAAATGAGTGTCTAAGATGGAGGCTCAATGTGCACGAGTGCCTGAGTTGGTGGTTGAATGCACATAGATGCAAGCTCAACTAAAGTTAGTTATGAAGTTTATGCAACACTCTCGTAGAGGGTAAAGTTTTATGCCTTGAACTTATTTGATACTTATGAAATATGTTATTATGTATATTTTCATACTTTTCATAGTTTGAGTAATTTGTATTGACAATCTAATATTTCGAATATCTTTTCAAATTCATGGGTCAATATTTAATAATTTATGTTAGAGGTGTTCACGCTTCGGCTCGGCAATAAAATTGAACTGAATCGAACCGTGAATGCTAAAAGAGCCAAACCAAATTGAACCATGAGTTTCGGTTCGATTCTTCGATTCGGTATTATTAATTAAAAATAATATATTAAATAATTTTTAATTATATTATTAAAAAAATAATATAAAATCAAAAATTTGTTTGAGTTCGGTTTTATATGAAATTATATATATAAAAAAATAAGAAAATAATATTAATTTAATGTTTTTGTTTGGTTTGGTTCGGTTCAAAAACCACCGAAATTCTGGATCGAACCAAAACTTTAGTTCGGCCAAAAACTCGAACTGAACCAAACAGAACACATATAAAGAACTAACTGAACTGGTCATTTTTTGTTCGGTTCGATTCAAGACAATTTTGAACACCCTTAATTTATATACATTGTAAATGTGTACGATGAATACTGTTGTGACCATTGTGGATATAATTATTAACACTACAACAAATATGGTATTCTACAGGTTTTAAATATAGGTTTTGTAGTCCACTCATGTAAAAAACTCAGAACCACAAGTTGTTTTGTGAATCACATAAAAAAGTTCTTATTAAAAGTAAAAAATAAAGTGGGACAAAAAAGAGTGGGGAGTGAAATTAAAATTGACATTGATCGAAGCCCTATCTTGATTTCCCTCTTCACTCATCTCTGGTCTCTCGCACGATTATATCTCCATTTTTAAAAGCTCGGCCTAATTCCCTTCAGAAGCCTTTCACTACGTAATTCCTTCTCATTTTTCCTTTGCCATTTTCCTTCAAATGGTCTCTCGACACTTCAACCTCAGAATACAACACACAAACTAGGGCTTGTCCTAGGTCCGCGATTACCCTCTTCAAAAGCTTTGTGATTTTTAGAAGCTCCGTGAATCCTCTTTTCAGTCCTCTCTCTCTCTCTCTCTCTCTCTCTCTCTCTCTCTCTCTCTCTCTCGCAGCTTCTTCCTCTCAAAATCCAAACCAACAACCTAGCTAGGGCTTGACCTTCGTCGAAGAAGAGAGAGAGTAGAGTCTGTCCATTAGATTCTCTCTCTCTAGTAAAAAATAGAGAACGCCCAAGGGTTTGCGAGGATGAAGAATCTTCTGATTCTTTGGTTTTCGTCATAGAATTAGACATCGACTTTCAGGTTTGTTCTCAATTTCTAAATCCCCGTGGTAAGTTTTCTTACAGTACTCTGTAATTTCCTCCCTGCTTTATCGAGTACATTTAGATGATGAACTATATTTGACAAGATTAATCTCGTCATTTTGAGAACTCATTCACCATTGGCAGTGGTTTGAGTGTTCACATGACAAGTTCAAAGTCTTTGGTTTTATTAGTTAGAGCTACGTTAGGGATTCAGAAGGAGAAAATGTCCTTTAGTTTCTTTTAGAGTTTCTATAACCTTTCCTTATTATATCATGTAACCATTTCTGTAGCGGGAGTTGTCCACAGGTACTCCAACCTTGACGATCAAGTTTCACGATATCTAGTTTGCATAAGTTTGAATATGATGTAAATGATGCCTTTTTAGAATATGATGTAAATTAATCGATATATTTGGGAATAAAATGCTGTTCATATGCAAGTTTATGGCTGCTCTCCCTTTTTCCTGCCAGTTTGTTGGTTATGTCGTGCCTAATTGCTTGAAAATTCAGGAAAATACTCTTAAATACCACTAATCTTGTCTAGTAATTTTCTGGTTCTCACCATTCTCATAACATGTATAATGGTGATTACAGGTTTTCTCAGGTCTCCAATCTCATGTAGGCTCTATTAATCAGTTTGCATATGGGTTTTCATGGAGTTTTCTTAGATGTATTCATGATGACCAAAAACTTCATTCTGCCCAACGGTTTTCCCTGAAGGCAGAATACAATTTCAGATTGGCGGTTGCTCTTACGATCAATTTATCGGTTTCATGTCTAGATGCCGATATTCATAGTGCTGCAAGATTTTCAAATGGCTTACTTAGAGACAGTCTTCTATTGTTCGTGAGACAGTCGAATTGAACTTTTTGTTTTGCTACCCGCTTGGCTTCATTGTTACTTTTCTCTAGCTTTATTTACAATACTCTGCGTTACTTTTAATAATTTTGTCCCTGTCGCAGCTTCCTGATTTATGTGATTTCATAGTTTTCAATTAAGTATATGGCTAAATAATCATCAAAGGGTTGTCCATATTATAGAGGGTATGGGGAGATGATAAAAGAGTTTTCAACTCAGGATTAATTTTCATATTTTCCGTTTTGATGATGTTGACGTGAAATATATTTTTCTTTCTACTATGAGGTTGTGTTGGTATGATGGATGTTATACTATTTGAATAGGCTTAACATTAAGTAATGAGGAGAGTAATCTATTTGCTGCATTATCTTAAGTCTACTTAGAAAATTTGTTATATAATTAGTTCATTTTCTTATTTATGGTTCTTCCTGAGCGAAAAGCATTGAATATGATTTAGGATCTTTAGTTGCATGGTCCGTTGACAAAGTTCATTGTGGTACGATTTAATCATTTTTCTGATTTCTATTTGTACTATTGTGCTGCTTTAGGAGTTAAAGTAATGAAGATTATTTATATTTTGTTAATCTAGACATTATTATTTTGGGATAGATTTGTATCTGGAGGTATTTTAATCATTTAGTACTACTGATTTTGTTGTTGAATTTTCTGATATCTACCTAAGCCATAGCGTGTATTAAGGAAATGCATGAACTAGAAGTGTCAGCCTATTTGCAGGATTGTTTATGAATAGTTAGAAGTAGTAAAATGGAAAGAGATAGGAAGGGTTATTTTATTGGATAAATGGTGGAGTCTAAACAGTAGATAGGCATAGAGATGAACAATTTAGATAAATTTTTATGATACTCTGTGGATTTCTGATAATGTGATCAAAGGTATCATGAAAATGGAAACTAAAATCCTGATTGGTTTCATTTTGATCAGAAGTGCAATGAACTGTACATTATTCTTTGATGTATATGATGATATCATTTTAATAAATCAATCTCATGAGCTCATGAAGTCTTCGGCTATTTAGAGTCTAGTTTCCAGCATTAATTTATCAAGCCCTTTAAGGGCGGAGGGTGTAAGAAAAAGAGAATGAATGATAACGTTTTTGTATTAATATTGTTTTAGCTATACAATTCTAATCATATAGTGTGCTTAAAAATATGCAGTGTTATTTTTTCATAAAGTATAACATGATGATGTGAGCAATGTGAAATTATCTTAAAGTTACTGTTTTATTCTTTAAAAATGCAGGACCTAATTGAAGGTTTTCAACATGGAATCAAATTTTGAAGAGTTATGCAGTGAAAATTTAAAGTTATTTTGTAGCGTCTGTGAAACTTTTAGATATTTTTTATTTTTTTAAAATGAATGTTATATTAGCAGACTAAGTACTAATACTTGTAGATGATACGTATGGATGTTACTTTTGGATAATATTTTATGAAAATGAAATGATGTTTGAATGTCTTTTAGTCTAGTAATGTATTATTTTTTTAATATTTAAATAGGTATGTAAATAAGTACATATAAATTTATTGCAAAATATAGCATTTATAAAATATCAGGAAAATCTGTTTATAAGAAGCATAATTTATAACAAAAAACTATATCAATGAGATTCAAAAACCGTATGATATGTGATTTAATAGGATACAAAAATATATGTGGATGTTAATTCATAACTGTTAATAATACTTGTTGAATACATTCAACAGGGGTCCGAAAATCCTATCAAACAACATTCTACAGGAGTCAAACCCTGTAAAAAGTGAGAGACTACATAGTTCTTCATAGGAGGTATTGCATCTTACGAAAAATGCGAACTTTTAATATATGGGGCTGTTACGGGTGTCGCGAGAATCTTGTGGATTACTTTTCACAGAGTTTTCTGCCTCCTATAGAATGTCATATTTCTTGTACTGTAAAATTGTTATATAGGTAGGAAATTTTGAGAATAGTAGGCAATATAAATGGGAGTTTGTAAGGATTACCGTCGATAAAGGTTTTCATGACAAAAAATTTGCAACAGTTAAGTAAACTGTCATCAAAGATGCCCTATAGGGCTATTGATTGATGTAATTTAACGACGATTTCAAAGAACCATTATAACTATTTATAATGACTAAATATAATCGTTATTGTAACTAAATAAACCGTCACAAATGGTTAAGTTTTAACGACGTATCTTAGACGGTTGTCAAAATATTTGCCATAGGTACTGCGACGGTGACTGTAACGACAGTTTATCAACCACGGCAATAGGTCAAAAAACATCATCAATGACATGTTTTCTTGTAGTGAACAAGATTTATTGTCGAGACTCAATTTATCTATATTAGTTAACATATATTGGAGAGACTGAATTTCACAATAATTTGAAGCTTGAGCAACCAAATCGGTAGAAAAGAACTTGAAAACACTATAAAATACACCTTTCAACTTTACAATTGCTGTCATTTTTCACCCTAAATTTTATTTGTATCATTTATAACCTTGAGGTTACATTATTAATTCAAAAGCAACCTTCAGACCACAATAGTTAACGGTGCCGCTGAAACTATAACTTTTCACCTATATTCTTCGTGTTTTACCTCAAGCTTCGCATTTCACCTTACCGAAGCTGTCTCCTTTGTTCATCTTACTTGTCACATGCGAGACTTTCCTTCACACAGCCGTGCAGAATCGAAAATTTAGACCACTTATTGAAGGGGAAAAAACAAAATAGAAAATCACCAACAAAAAAATTATAGTAATGTACATAAATAATAAAAAATCATAAAAATGGTTACAAGTATAAAAAAATATCAAAAATAGCCCCACTAGCGTGTTTTTCGAAGACAGATTCTCAGCGGGAAAAAAATTTTCGCGCTACACATACCGTTGCTCTAAATTTGTGTAGTTAATATAATATACAGTATATATAATATAAACCCGTGTGATTTTTACAGTATCTTTCATTGTACAATATATGTTATATAAACTTTATGGACAAAAATTCAAAACTTAACTTGCGCGTGTGAGACTGTTTTTGACGCATGATTTTTTTCTTTTCTTCAAATTTGGGTAGCTATCTTATATTTTTCTTTCATCCTTGGTCATTTTTTTATTTTTGATTTTTAAAAATTATCTATTCTTGATGATAACCCAAATATTATGAAGACCCTGTAAAGAAGATGAAGAAAAGTTGAAAAAGATAATGTGCAAATACAGGTCTATCTTGCATTTGTCAATGGATTTGGCTAATGGGTAGCTAATTGCGAACCCACCACCACAGGCCATTCCGTACGAGAAGTATATGTTCTGCAACTCCGATGAGCTTCCAACGTAATAGATTTTATTGTGGTCGTATTTTCTCAACTCAGATTATATTCTTAGTGACAAAATATGGTGTGGTCGTCACCATCACAAACCATCAGACTTTCTTTGGCTTGAGTCATAACTCGTAAGGTCTCGGACACGATCCGCGAGATACGAATCGTAGGCCGGTGGCCTTGCTGGTCTGTATAGGAGAAACATAAGGTGTCATTGGAGATTTTTGCACAGAGTAGGCTTTTGTCCCTCTGAGTCTTCACGGGTTTGTCTAACCACACTATGGCCCTCACTTAAACCAGAGCTTAATGTAGTTTTTCCTCTTTTCCCATAGCTTAGCAGACATGGTTATGCTGAAATCTATGTGATGGAGCTCAGTTTGCTGATGGATTACCTGAGATTCATCCTGTGGAGCAGGGCTCACCCTCCGAAAACCACGTAGCAATTGCTTTATTTACGGCATCATGAACTTGGACAGAATGTTATTTTGAAATTAAAAATGTAACCTCACGGTTATAAATTGCAAAGATAAAAGTTAAACATTAGAAATGATAACAAGTATAAAGTTAACAAGGTGCATTTTATAGTTAAAAAATTTAGAGACCAAAACTAACAACGAATGCGACCTTTAGTCTTGTAAACATATTTGAAGCCAAGGTAATCTGAACTCTGCCATAACTAGACATGAACTTGTGGCAAAGACTTTGTGCTAATAGCCAACATTTTTAGAAAATGCTCGAATTGAAATGTACTATAGGTTTGTAAAACAATGATTTTGAATATACGAAATAATTCCTTAAAAATGAAAAATAATTTCCTAAAGAAAAATTTAGGGAATAACTAAAAATGCTTTCATATAAACCCTGATGGGATTAGTGCGTTAATGCTCGATGTTCCAATTTGAAATTTATCCAAATGCATCAATTTCTCATGTCATTGAAGTTTTACCTATCTCACTTTAGGTTCAATTTTACTTATCTCACTTTAGAACTTGTGAGAAGCGCTGGACTTTTTCATATACTAGTGAGGGTGAATCTTGGGAGACCCACATTACCAAAAAAATGCTTTCACATGAAAAATATTGAACCTTAAATTCATTTAACTAATAAAATTGATGAAGTGAACATTGACATCAATTGGTTATTACATTTTGAAAAATGTGCTTTTTTCATAACTTTGGTCAAGGTATTAGTGTGAAAAGGGGAAGAACGAAAAGATGATTGGAGCAGAACTTTTGCATGGCAATGGCCATGCAAAAGAATAAACAAAAGACTATAAAAGTGGGTTTAAAAAAAGAAAGATATTCCTGAAAATTAAAATAAAAAAAGAAATATTATATTTAAATATACATAAAATTGGAGGGCTTCACGAGGGCGTGTCAGACACCGAGGCCACTGAGGTATCTTTCTTTTAGATAGGACACATCGCTCCATAAAGTAGAGAGAGATAGGGAGAGAGAGAGAGACTGCTGTAGATAGAGAAAGATTTCACTGCTGAAAGTTCTTTTTGGTTGGCTTTTCAAAGTGAAGGTCTGCTGAGTTTTTCATTGGAGGAATTCATTTTCTTTCTTACACAACATGGGAAATTAAAATAGCAAACAAAGAAAAAAGCAAAGAAACCAAAAAAATGTGTCAACCTGTTTTTCTCTCTCGTTTGTGTCCAGTCCAGCTGATATAAATTATTGAGATCTGAATTAAAATATTTAAATCTTTCTAATTTTATCTCAATTGAAAAACCTCAATAAGAGAGTATATCTATCCCAATTAATCACACTATACTCATCAACAATATGTTCAATCGCTGTCTTCAATAGGAGAATGACTTCAAAAAATCATTTGCACTCTAGAGGATTTGAATATTAAATTTGAGGGATTTGGCTTATCTACTTATTGAGTACCCGTAGACACGCAGAATTTTAATATGGACTATTTATTAGAGGCTCATATCATCTAGTCAAAAGTATTTTTTTTTTTTACTTTACACTTAACGATTTAGGAGATATCTGGACCGTCCAGCTTGAACTAATTTGATCTTAGGAGGTAACAGATCTCTAAATTCAAACTCTTTCCTTCGCTACGAGAAAGAATCTGATTCTGTTTCCAAGTGGGTTTACATTTTCTTCGTTTATTATTTTATTTGTACTTTCTTGATTTTATCCTTATAATTCCTCACAAAATTTTCTCTAATATAAAAATATTTTATTTTTATTTTTTAATCTTTGCATCTCAACCAGCAGCGGCATATTTCAACAGCATGTTTTTTGTCTTGTAATATGCAGGTTTTCACGAGGCTTTGACAGAGTTTTTCTTTTTCTTTTTTGTTCTTTTTTCTCACTATTTTCCTTTTCAGTAGATTTGTCTTTTCACACTAGTCACCACTCCATGTAATTTTATACTTGATCATAATTTAAATATATTTGTAATTTCAATAACTGTTAAAATACAGAATTGTCATCTTGTATTTTTTTCATAATGTTATAAATTTTATGAAAAATAATTACTTATATCTACCAACTTATCTCCGAAGACCAAAGTATGATGGTAATTTTATTACCTTTTAGAATATATATTGAGCCATAGAACTTAAAGAGAAAAAAATGGAAAAATCAAAAATAATATTTTTTCCAAGAAAGTTTTAACCGAGAAATTTTCAAGTATTACTTTGGTAACTCTTTATTTAATGTAATATTGGCTTCACTCTTAATTTAACTTCTTGATTAACTATTATTCGAGAAAATACATGAGTTATACCATCAAACGGAGCGTACATGACACTCAAAATCTTAATAAAAAATGAGTTAAAGCCAAACAAACATCGCTAGAGTCAAATGACGATCCCTTAAAAGCACGCTTGAGGGAGAGTTTCTACTTGTAATGTGTGCATTTTTTGAACATTTTACAAACTAATTTTTTTCCCTTCTCAAAATATACTTGAATTATATATTATATAATAAGAGAAGTAATAGAAATTCTAAGTACTATGAGGTTTTTTTTTGAAGAGTAAGTACCCTTTTTATTTAGCAAATAATTTTCTTCCTCATATTTAGGCTTGAAATGATTTACCTTTTTTATTTTATTTTGCAAATAATTTTATTCCGCAAATTAAACTATAATATTAATACGTGAAAAAAAAACTTATCCAAATTTGAAGTTTCTTAGAGCTTTCAAATAAGTTATTCCTTAAAAACTCTGATGCTAACATTTTTGGCAGATTCGGAAAGAACCCAAGATTTTATGATCTTCATTCAGAGCTCTCTGCAATATTTTCTTCTCAGTAAAATCTTCAACTAACCCGTTGGCCTTTACAATTTTTTTACTCTGTTTCTATCCACAGCTGAAGAGAAAATGGGAAGAGCAACCAGGTGGCTGAAGAGCCTGTTTGGGATAAAGAAATTAGAAAGAGAACCCAAAGAGAATTTCAACGACGGCGGCCGCAGAAAAACGAAAGCTTGCGGCTTTATTAACAACCCAGCTACAATACCACCCAATATATCCACCGCCGAGGCTGCTTGGCTTAGATCTTACTGTTCAGAAACAGAGAAGGAACAGAGCAAGCATGCAATAGCCGTTGCAGCCGCTACAGCCGCTGCCGCTGATGCAGCTGTAGCTGCAGCACAAGCCGCCGTTGCCGTAGTCAGACTAACTAATCAAGGCAGAGGCGCCATTTTCAGTGGTGGCCGTGAAAGATGGGCTGCCGTCAAGATTCAGACTGTTTTCAGGGGATATCTGGTACGGTAAATCAATCTTTCTGCTTCAATTTTCTAAAACAATAGGCAGTAAATATTATATGCGTCCTTATTATTTACGAGCGACAGGCTAGAAAGGCGAGGAGAGCATTGAAAGGATTAGTGAAGATACAGGCGCTGGTGAGAGGGTACTTAGTGAGGAAGCAGGCAACAGCTACTCTTCACAGTATGGAAGCCATGATTAGAGCTCAAGTCTCTGTTCGTTCCCACAGAACTCGATCGTCCCTCTTCCAAAATGATTCCTTTTGCAGGCATGAAATCCGAGCTCGAAAATCCTTGGTAAGCACTCAAATATCAGATTTGTTGATCTTTTATTAATTTTTGTCCTAATTTTTCGTTCGTTCTTTTAATTTTAAGATTTCATTTTTGTATCTCTAAACAGAAGAGAGGAAAAATTAGAGAATAATATTCTCATAATTTGTTTTGGAAAATGTTGGGAAAAAATAAGCATAATTACTAAGAGGGAAAAAAACAAGACATTGAAGAAAATTACGGGAAAAAAACAAGACATTGAAGAAAATTTCATGGAAAAAAAGAAAAGAAAAAGCATAAAAATGAGGTCCGTTATTTTATCAATTTTCTTAATTAATTTTTTTCTACCTCTTTCGTATTTTTCAGATCCATTTTTATCTCAAAGAAGTAAGAGGAAACAGAAAAGAAAATGTATTGAAATTCATTTTTATTGGTTGATTTTAATGTAAGACGTAGAAATATACAAGTATAAGAACAAGGTTTAATACTTTATCAGTTGCCTTTAACTTATTTTTTCAGGGTAACATACAATAAATACATCAATATTGGAAATGGTTGTACTTTAGTCTCATACATATTGATGTGCATAAGCTTTTCATTTTGAAGTACATACGGTCTAATATTAACCTTCCGTTATATTTCATTAATGGAAACAAGTATGTGAGACATGCACATGCCTACATGATTAGTGTAAAAAAACTGTATATTTGTCTTTTTTAAAGATGTTTGCTATTTCACCATCTCTTATTTTCTTCAACCTCTTTCTTCCTTTAAAATGGTAATTTCTTCTACTTTGTGAGTTTATCAAGACGAGATACGAGATGATGAAACGGCAAAAATATTCTAAAAATGACAAAGATAAGCATGTGTATGTCACATGCATATTTCTGTCATTGATTATAACGTAAGGTAAATTTCATATTTTTTGTGCTTCAAAATTAAAATCCAAGATTAGAGTAATGATCTTAAATTGTTTGGTAATTTAGTGTCATTGGACTCATTCACGTATTCTTTTTCTTGTCAATAATTTTCATTACGTAACCGTAACTTTAAATTCGCATTCCTTTTAATAATTTCTAAAGCCTAAACATGTCTTAAAAACGAAAATTGACAGGAGAGATTTGATGATAGCAGAAGCGAGCAAGCATCTTCCCTCCACAGCCGAAGACTTTCTGCTTCAATGGACACAGCAACAGCCAATACCACCTTTGAAGAAAGCCCCAAAATAGTAGAAGTCGACACAGGCATCATCAGCCAACCAAAGCATGAAACATGTCGAACTCCGGCCCGGTTGTCAATCCCCGATAGCCATAACTACCACGATTCAGAATGGGGACTAACCGGAGACGACTATCGATTTTCAACTGCTCATAGCACCCCACGATTCACCACCTCGACTCGGTCTAACCCACCAATAACACCGGCGAAAAGCGTTAGCGGGGACAATTTCTTCCATGGAGATGTGAATTTCAGAAACTACATGGCTAGTACTCAATCATTTAAGGCGAAGTTGAGGTCTCATAGTGCTCCTAAACAAAGGCCAGAGCCTGCAGGGATAAAGAAGAGGCTTTTACTTAATGAAATGATGGAGTCTAGAAGCAGTCTAAGTGGGGTACGGATGCAGAGATCTTGTTCTCAGATTCAAGAAGCTATTAGTTTTAAAAATGCTGTTATGGGTAAGCTTGATAGATCTTCTGAATTTTACTTTCAGCGGAGATTGTGAAATTAATCCCTCTAGCTTATTCTAATGTAGTTTTAACCAATGGAATTGTTGTTTTATATTAGTGAGATTAATGATATTATTTATATAATTTTTTCTTTTTTCTTAGTTAAGTTGCGCTTCGTACACGTCAAAAGATTCATGGAAGTCATTTTTTGGGTGACTTTCTTATCCTTCTCATCATCCATTTTATATTTTAGTTCACCACATTCAGGACATTTGTTTTTTCTTTCATTTTTTTTTGAGAATAAAGCACAAACATATTTTTAAGAATGAATTGTGTCATATCCCAACCCTAAATCTCTCAATTTTTTTTTTTGGATTCATAGTAAGATGCTATAATATTTTAGCCTTCTAGATAAGAACCATTTGAAACTTCAAGTAATTGGTCAAATTACTTATTGCCCCATGAAACATCCAACGCTCATAGCTCAATGCCATTCCATAGTGGCACAAATGTATTTTGGCTTCTATTAAAGACAATTGTCTTAAATTAAAATATTTTTCATATGGACAACGAGTTTTCCTCTCTACATTGAGATAATTACTGGCTACGCTCATAAACTGTGAAATACCATTAATACACTTCTTGGACAATCTATTAGGAATTGTTATCTAACTCTTATCCATTTTTTGCCATTCTGTAAGTTAAATAACTATTTAGAAAAACTCTCAACAAAAGATCTATAAGCAAATAAAACAAAGATAAATTAATTATATAAATAAAAACTTACCCAAGATAATTTAATTAGTATAAAGAACTAACATTTTTTAGGGGACAAACAGAACAAAACCAAGGCCGTTTTGAAGAAATTTGATAATAATTAATCAAGAGAACACGATGCTATATCCTAAATTCCTGGTAATTATAATCATAGAATTATAAACATATAAAATGCTAAGAAATAAGCTGAAAGTTTGTTATTAGAACCCTCTTCTAATAAAAAAGTACTAATTATGTTATTTTTCAACGTTTAATTGGCCAAATATAACCTTTTTCTGTTTTGAAATTTTGACCTCATAATTTACCCTGTAAATTTTGGTACTTACCGTCAGTTTTATATTCAACATAAAGGTATTAAGGCCAAGCAATCCGCTAACAAAAATCGATTAAGCTCTTTAAGAAAGAAAGGCATGAAATTGGTACACATACCTGCAGATTAAGCACTTTAAGAACAAAATATCTTTAAAAATTTGAGACCCCAAGAATCGATTCTCAAAAATCATTGTAAGAACAAAACTCTAGATTTAAATCGGCAAAAAGAATATGTGAGAACGAAGAAGAAGGAAGAGGTTTGCTTACCTAAACCTTGGTGACCAACAACGGAGAATAAGAGAAAAGAGTGCTCGGTGACAATCGGCAACAAACAGAGACATCGATTCTACCCGCAGTGCGAGGAGTTGAGAGAAGTGAGAGGTTTTTATTGTTATGTTGAAATAGCATCGTTTTACTGGCAATATATTGCGACGAGGATACTAATTGATCGGCGAAAGTCGGCAAAAGTAGACCTTTGGCCGACCAACTTATTATTTGGTCGTCAAAACTATGACTTTTACTAATGAATTTTGACTATTTGTTGCCAAAAGCCTGAGAATAATTAGGTGCGCCCCTCTTTTCCTTTCTCAGTAAAATATCAAGGTCTTTGGTGACCTACAAAAATGTCGGTCGTCAAATGAGGCTTTTAGCCACGAAATTAACTTTGTGATTAAAAATTTGATCGCTAAAAGAGACTTTTCTTATAGTGAAAGGTTAGAGTCATCCTCTTGATCGATTGCCTTCACAAAATTTGAAGAGAAGATTCAAAGCACTTGCTTAATATACTAATGTACTATTTATTAAAGGATTCTTTTTAGTATATTTGATGGTAAAGAAAAAAAGAGTATTTTTCATGTTTTGTGTTGTTCTGATCGATCATTGATAAGTGACGATCGATTGTTGAACTCATTAATAAAATGGTACATTCTAACTTCCAGCGACCAACCACTCTATATATTGGTCAATCACTGAACTCATGTTCAGAACAAATGTGTATTATGACCTCTAGCGATCGATCACCATTTCTAGTTATCGCTCGCCGCTTAAAAGATATGTTTAAATAATTTTCTGGTTTTGATAATTCTAAAAATCTTTTCAAATATTTTCAAATCTATTTTTTGTGTGGTTATTCCTCTAGTATTTTGACATAATCTTCCCTTTATATATTGCTCCTTATTTTATGAAGTTTAGGTGTTAGAGTTATTTTCTTAACAAATTATATTTTATTAATAAAATGTAAAGATAAAACTAAAGAGGACGCCGCCTTCCTCTTACAATGACTTTTTCAAACTCAATCAAGCTACAAATGTGAGGATGAGAGAGATAGTTCTTAGGGGTCGTTTGGTTCATGTAATTTAGATTGACCATTACAATTTAGTTGTCGGTAAATTAATTGCGAGTAATTAAATTGTTAGCTAAATATTATTATCATGTTTGGTTGTATATGGTAATCTATGAAATAATAGGTGACAATTTAGGATTGCTATGTTTGGTATAGATTAAATTTTGTTATAAATCTGTGTAAATAACAGAAAGTTATTTAAATATCATTTTAATTATATTATGTATAATTGAGAAAAAAAAACAAATTATAGCAACATAACATTGTATTTCTTTTCCTCGTCTTTTCTATCTTCTTACACTCTCATTTCCTCAAACTTTCTATTACTGAAGCCAACAAAAGCTTTTATCTTTCTTCATAACTTCCTTCCCTCACTCTCCATCCAATTACTCAGTCGTCATCTTCATCATTTAGCACTTTGTATCCTCACTAGTTTTTTAGCCTCCGATCTATTTGACCCAATTTCTAATTCAACTTCTTATTATAAAAATTCACCCCAAGTATTTCAATCTTACATGTTATAGAGCCTTTAATTTTTTTTTTTTTCAAAAATAAATAGAGAAGGTGAGAGATCGAGAGAAAAAGAATCTGATAAATGAGTTAACTCAGGAGAAACAAAATTATATTATGTAAATTCAAAGAGAATTGAAAAAAAAAATGAATTATGCGAACATAACACTATTGATGTTATGAAACGATGGTTGATTGTGGGGTTAAACTGTGCAAGTTAACATGCAGAACAAAAGAGAAGAAGAAAAGAGGGAGAAAACAAAAGTTGAAGAGTTTCTTTCCAGCTCACAGTGCACCCAAAAACAATAAACACATATCATGTTAGAGACATTCTCTTGTCTAGGTCTCCTGCAAAATCAGAATCAACATAGTCTTTAATGGCATCTTCTACTAAATTTGTCTTTTCAAACATCAAACCTTGCCTCGGAGTTCCTGTCAAATATCTAAGAACCTATTTGACAGCCTCCTAGTGTTATGTACCTGGTTTTGCCCTGAATCTATTGACAAGACTTGCTACATAAGCCAATCTGATCTTGTATAGACCATGGTGTACACAAGGCTACCCACAACAGTTGCATTAGGGATTTTCTCCATATTTTGTTTTTCTTCATATGTCTTAGGAGGCATTATTTAACACACATACTTGTAACAAGTGGGCAACTCCTTCTTAGATAGATCGTTTCTAGTTATTCACTTTTCAAGATGATCAATACTAAGATCAAACTTGTAATATCAGATACTTCAGATACCCTCCTTTAGGGAGCTTCCAAGATTGAAGATGAGGTATCCTAGTACCTTACGATGATTCAATAATGGAGACCGTAAGTTTCGATTAAGAATCTCGCTCCCACTTGATTTTTTAAATTACGTGAGTTCTTATTATCGTGGGTTACTAAGTGACAATAGGTAATTAACCAACCTAACATTTAGCAACCTACTTTGGTTAAACAAGAATGCTCAATTAGTATTATATTTAAAGTAATATAATTTTATTTAAATTCTAATAATCTCATAATTTAATTAAAGCTAAATTAAATATCTAGCGAGATAATTAAAATTAAAAATTATATTTAAATAAAAATTAATAACAAACTTTTAGGGTTAGCCATTTTATACCCTAATTAATTATGCTTGATTTTATCTTCATTATGCAATCACAAACGGTTATCTTTTTAAAAACCTAAAGCCACATGGTATCTAAATGTGATGTGCATAAAATAAAATTACATAAGCATGTTAGGCATATAATATAATAAATAAAACAATAGGGTATATATCTAAAATATACCCAAGCTTAACCTATCTTAATTTAAAATCTAAAATCAGTCTTCAAGATAGACTAAGATCGATCTCTGGCAGTGGAACTGTCTACTGCTTGTTGACATCCTTGTTCTCACCTTGACAATCACTGGCCACCTCCGACCATCACCCATTGCCTCATGAGATTCATCCCGTTCCAACGAACTAAATCAGAAAAATTGAAAAAAAAAAATCTTGTCACTTCCCGACATGTCGAATTCAGCCTCAAATTTGACAGAGAAAATGTCGGAATTTTATATTCTTCATGAAACGCAAACATCTGGGTCTTTCAATTATCTTTCCATAGGATTTTGAATCGGCTCAAGCCGATCTCAGATATGAAAGTTCGGATCCAAACACCGAACTGTCGCCGTGCAGCCACTTCTACGCGAACTCGAGTTTACATCTGATTTTTTATACTCCTTTCACATCGTTTCAATCTCTTCCCGATACGAATAAATACATCATACCAATCCTAACATTCTCGAAGAAAGTTTACAAGAACCTATGAAAATTAAAGAAGAATCCTAAAGGGAAAACAATATCTTCATAGATTGTTCCTCTAATTACATAACCAACAAAAATTTACACAAAATCTTAATGGTTATGCAATGGAATATCGAAATTGTTCGACCAAAATTATTTTCTCTATGGAAACAAAAATGTTCGTCATTTTCTTTATTGAAACAAAAATGTTTGGCCTTGGTTTTACTTCAATTCATCTTTCTGGAAAATGGCTTCAGACCAAGTAAATTTGGCCATTCCATTTCTCTTTGATGATTAAAAAACGTGAAGTAAAAAACTGTTTATATCAAAAACAGTTAAAAACAACTATTGGAAACACATCTATTCACATGGTTACAATTGTAACTCATGTGAAAGCATACAACGGTTGTATTTGTTTTTTTTGTTAAACAATTTATAAAATTAAATTAATTAAAATTAAATAAATTAATTTTAATTAATCATTGACCTTTTAGAATAAGACTGAGCTAGATTTTAGATCACTTGGTTGACTATAGGGTATCCACGTTGAGCTACTTGTTCATTAAAAATTAAAATATAAAACACACCCCTATACTTTGATGAAATTACATACTATACCCCTACACATTCTTTTCGTATTTTTTATACCAATGCACTTTGACTAAGCTATAAAATATATCATTCGGTGACTTTTTTGGTTAAATTTAACAGAAAGTTAGCTCCGTTTTACAGTTTTCTTTCCAGCCGAAAACGCCATTATTTCCCTTCATTCCATTATTTCCTCTATTTATCTACACTACTTTGCCCGTATAAATAACTCTATTCTTTTATGGGTTGAGTGGGAAGATCCTTTGGTTCATCATAATTATAAAATGTGATTAATGTGTTATTGAAAGACATGAATGAGTTAGAGGTTAAAGTTGCAATGTATAGAAGGAGATGGATTTTGAGTATGAGTTTTATGATCCTTTTATGGGTTTGATTTCTTATCATCTATGAATTTTTTACAAATTTAACGGAAAGTAAAAGAGTAAGAAAAGTTTCATTTGGGGTAAAAGTGAAAGAGTAAGAAAAAAATCATCTAACATGATTTACTTTTAACTTTCGTTAACGGAAGTTTGGCACGTGCATGGCACATGCCTTTTTCTAGTTAGTTTTGACAGAAATTCTAACGGAGTAGCATATTTTGCAGTTTAGTCAAAGTGTAAGAGTATAAAAATATGAAAAAAGTGTAGAGATATAATTTATAATTTTATCAAAGTGCATGGGTATGTTTTCATTTTAGTCTTCATTAAACAAGTCTCGTTACAACTTAACTCAAATCGGGGACCATAGGATAAAAATACATTTGGTTAGATAATTAATATACTATATCGATTAAACTCATAATCAAATTTATAATTATTAATATGATTAACTCCACTATAAAATCATAATTGAACTCTGAGTATATTTTATATTACTCAATGTAACTATTTTTGACTTATTATTCATTACGTCATGCCCCTCCTTAATATAGTGCCATGTATAATTAGGTTAATTACTATCAACCTAATACTTATACACATCTTCGTATCCTTATGTTTCAAATTCATTCTATCGGTCAACTATGATAATTTTTCATATTTGACGTCTCAAGTAAAATTATCAAATCTTTAGTACTCCACCAGAGATATTAAGCGCTTAATTTATTATGACCACACAAATGAATTACCTAAGAGGTATTATGCCATTTAATTAAAAATGTCTATGGATTCTACTATTGAGAATTTATGGACTCACTATCTAATAACTAAGTCATCCAACCTACGGAATATGTTGACTCATAGAATCCCATTCTTAATATATCAAAACAGCTAAGTTATTAAATATAAGCTCATAACTCTCTCAAGATTGAGGGCACTCATAAAATAATAGCAATGAGTCATGATTTTTATTTGACAGTAATTTACTGAAAAGCATACTCATTAGTTCTTTCAATGTATTACAAATGCACTAGTACATTAAATAAGTACTCCACCTAGTGACCAATATAAGTCACTCGACTTACAAACTGGCTTAAGTACCTCTGATCATTTTGCCACACCTCTTGACTCATAGTACTAATGTCTTGTCTTCCCATGGACGCACGCTCGTCAATCTGAAATTCTCTTTAAGGCAAAAGCAACCACCAAACTCGTCAATCTCTATCTCGTGTTCTTGGACTTCACCCAAGACACAAGTATTGACACTCCTCGTCAATCTTGGACTCAATCCAAGGCTCAAGATTCAAACAGAGCATGAACAAAAAGATCTTGATATGTTTTTTAGAAAAATCTTACAAAATCACTCAATATAAAAATGACTTTCTTTAGAAGACAAAACTGTTTTAATGTAAACTTTAAGAACAAATCTAAAATGGAATGAACGAGTTAGAAATAGAAATAGGCACACAAGATTTTTACATGGAAAACTTAACCAAAAGAAATCATTGGACCTTATCCATAAATAATTTACTAAGAATTTAAATGAGTACGATGATTGGACTTACATATTGATTTAAGTACCTCTGATCATTTTACCACACCTCTTGACTCCTAGTATCAATGTCTTGGCTTCTTAGGGACACACGCTCATCAATCTGAAATTCTCTTTAAGGCACAAGCAACGAACACACTCGTCAACTCTCGATCTTAACGTCAAGGCACAAGTGATCTCGATCTTGTGTTCTTGGACTTCACCCAAGACATAAGTATCGACACTATCTTGTCAATCATGGACTCAATCTAAGGCACAAGATTCAAACAGAGCATGAACAAAAAGATCTAGATGTGTTTTCTAGAAAAATATAACAAAATCACTCAATATAAAAATGATTTTCTTTAGAAACAAAACTATTTTAATGCTTAAAAATTTTAAGAACAAATCCAAAATGGCATTAAAAATAGAGAAATAGAGATAGGCACGTAAGATTTTTACTTAGAAAACCCAACCAGAAGAAATCACAGGACCTTATCCACAAATAATCTACTAAGAATATAAACGAGTACAAAGGCTAGACTTACAAACTGCCTTAAGTACTTCTAATCATTTTGCCACACCTCTTGACTCCTAATACCAATGTCTTGGCTTCTGAGGGACGCACGCTCGCCAATATGAAATTCTCTTTAAGGCCCAAGCAACCACCACACTCGTCAACTCGATCTCGTGTTCTTGGACTGTTGGAAACGCTTCGCTCGCGCAACGGAGGCGTGGTGGCTTTTAAAAATAAATCTTTTCGATGAAAGAAAATAAGTGTGACGTCTAAAATAAAAACTTTCACTGAAAACACTTTTCAGTAAGGATCCGTTATATATTTATATATTAAATCTAAGACATACATGGATAGGAATCATATATCTCCTTTAGTCTATATCAAGCATCCTCGCAAACCAACGATCCTACGTTTCCACGAATAACAGACTTCGAGATCCATATCAAGATCTTCCAAGCCAATCATCAAACGCACTAAGACATGTCTAGGCATATAGAATAATTCAAAGACACTTTTTCTATCTTTAAATATACTCAACATATGAATCTAGAGATTTATTGACAAAAGTTAATTTTTGTGAGGTAATCATCTAAGAGAATACGATAATTCTTCTCACAGAGTTTTTTATTAACTTTTTAATTACAAAGAAAATTCACCCTGATAGCAATTGTGTTCTTCACTCTCTACCAACACTGAGGCCAATAGAAAATATCTATATATCTTCTAGATAATGACATATCAAATTTTTAGGGATAAACTTAAAATAATATTTAATTTTAAAATTATCATTGCAGTGGGATCCACTAAAATTTACGCACAACTGTAGTGCCGCACGACACTGCAGTTGCCGTGAACCATCACAGTGCTCATGGCATTTTGTGTCACGACACTACTTTAGTGTCGTGTGGCACTACAGTATTTCACGTCCACTAATGTAGTGCGACGTGGAACTATAGTAGTTCATGTTAATCTCTGATTTCCAATTCAGTGATTGACATGTGGCAGTTACTGTAAATTAAATATTTTTTATTTTAATCAGATAAATATCTAGATATCAATTAATTTAAAACTTAACTTATCTAATTATCTTTATCAGCTAGCCTATCTGTTAGTTCACAAATAACAGATTTAGTTGATTCAAATTTTAAATTATTATCCAATAATAATTTAACATTATCTAATTTCAAAAATTAGATATACTGTCTTACTTATCGATAATTAAAAAATTAATTGACTACAAGATCAAACTAGATTCTAGAGCAAGATTTGATAAGTAATAGTCAACAAATTGGAATTCATTTATCAACATATTTTTTTCTTCCATTTGAACTCATTTCGGTAATTCTTTTAGCTGCTTTGATAGGCGCAATTGTTGTGGTTCGCCAGTAAAAAATCTTTAGAACTAGCAACTGAAAGTTAATATAAATAATTTAATTAATTAATCATAAATAATTATTTCATAATTGTATACTTGCCTCAGAATAAAAATTCATTTTGCAAGTCAGGCCTTTTCTCATGTCCTGAAATATTCACACCCTAGCCTGAGTGGTATAGAGGTTACTTGGGGACCATGGACCTATAATCTTAAGCTCCAATAAACCAGATTATTAATTATACTCTTTAATTAAATAATCCTATTTATTAATTCCATTATTACTCTACCATAAATATGGAAGTGCACTCTTAAAGAATATAGAATGTATCTACAGACTATTCTCGTGCAGTCCATTGATATGATTATTTCACGTAGTTTTTTCCTCCAATTATTGGTTCACAATTAGAGCTGGTCAAAGTTATTATTTTACCCTTCTAATTACATCTTGATCCTTAAGTATCATTAATTAACTAGTGAATGGTTAATTTTAATCGTATTATAAATTTGAGTTCAATAGCCATTCAGATCTAGAATTAATACTTAAGAAAATGAATATACGATCCGTTAGAAAAACTTGGATTTCAAATCTTGTAAGATCATGTTTCCAGCCATCCATATCAGTGAATCTTCAAAACAAAAGTCTAGCCTATTTTATAAACAAACTTTAACGAGTGAATCAAAAGATCCGGCAGACATGTATAAGAGTTTATGACTACTCAAGATTCAGACGAATCTATGTATGATCATCAGATTGATGTGTATTAAATTTTTATGATAAATAATACGTTAATAAATATATTAATTCATGTCAGTCCTATCATATATAATCTTATTATATAAAGTACATTCACTAAAGTGTTTATCCACATCAATGATCCGGATCTAGATCACATGAATTAATAATGTTTAATGAACCGTACTAGTAACCATTCATTAAGGATTCCATACTTTAATAAGTTGCTGACATGTTTATTCATTATATGATTTTAGTCATCTCGTACTAATACAATATCATAGTCTCATTAATGAATATTAAAATTTTAGATATTTATATATATTATTCAACAAGAATATAAAAGAATAATTATAAGAAAAATGTAATTCCATTAAATTTCAATATAAGATGTCAATACACATGCTTTGAGGGCACAAACCCCAACAATTTCCCACTTGCCCTAAAGTAAATGTGGCATCTCTCTCAACCTCATGATACGCACATGGCCCTCAAATGACTTCGCGAGAAGTGTTTTGGTAAAAGGATCAGTCGGGTTTTGATCTGACACTATCTTTAGAACAGTCACATCCATTAGATGCACGGTCTCTCTTACAAAATGATATTTCCTCTCTATGTGTTTGCCCCTCTTGTGACTCTTTGGTTGTTTAGAATTAGCAACTGACCCACTGTAGTCACAATATAGGATCAATTCCTTGTCCATATCTGGAACTACTTCTAGGTCAGTATAAATTATTATAAGCCATAACGCCTCTTTTGTAGCTACAACTCCTCCACCTAGGGTAAATACTGATCTAGACATTGACTTCAGACTATCTCGGTCTGATTGAAAATCAGAATCAGTATATCTAGTGGGGTTCAGATCTTCACCTGGATAAACAAGCATGTAGTTTCTCGTTCTCTTAAGACACTTGAGAATGTGCTTTACTGTAATCTAATGTTCCAAACCTCGATTCCATTGATAACAACTGACAGTTCTCACAGCATAACAAATGTTTGGTCTTGTACACAATATGGAATACATAAGACTACCAACAACTGAAGCATAAAGAACCTTTCTCATATCCTCTTCCTCCTTAGATGTCTTAGGACATTGCTCCTTGGAGAGGACAATTCCATGTTTTGTCGGTATTTGACTTTTTTTAGAATTCTTTTAGAGAATCTCTCCAGCACCTTATCAATATAAGATGCCACATAAAGTTCCAAGAGCTTGTTCTTTCTATCCCTTAGGATTTGGATACCTAGAACATAGCTCGCCTCTCCCAAATCTCTCATTTGGAATTTCTCAGCTAACTATTTCTTTACCTTTGACTAAGTTTTACATCATTCCCAATGAGTAAAATATCATCAACATAAAGAACTAAGAAAATCGTTATCTTATATTTGATGTACTTATAAACACAAGCTTTGTCAACATTTTGCTCAAAATCATAGGATTTAATAATCTCATTAAAGATAAGATTTCAAGATCTAGATTTTTGCTTTAATCCATAAATAGATTTTAGCAACTTGCATACTTTTTTATATTTCCTCCTTTTCATGAACCTTTCTGGTTGTATCATATAGATGCTTTCTTCAAGAGAGCATTCAGAAAAGCTATCGTGATGTTCATTTGTCATATATCATAGTCCAAACTAGCGGTAATTGACAAAAGGATACGACTCATTCCATTTGTGTATAACCCTTGGCTACCAGTCGTGCCTTGAAAGCCTCTACTTTCCCATCTACACCTCTTTTCTTCTTGAAAATCCATTTATATCCAATGAGCCTGACATCTTCAAGTGGATCTACAAGTTCATAAACGGAATTGGAATACATCAATTTCATTTTTTGGTTCATGGCATCTTTCTGTTTCTCCTTTTCAGGATCATCCATAGGTTTTTCATAAGATAATGGATCATCCTCATCAGTATCAAATACTAGGACATGTGCCTCTAGTTCATAGCAAATAGGTTGTCTTACAACCCTCCTACTACGAAGTTGCACCAGGGTTTCCTTAACAGAAACTGTGATTTCTATGGTTTGTCATTTATCAGACGTTAATTCCACAAGAACTACTTTGCTTTGCGGTTTATAGTTTTCATATAGTGGTGTTCGAGGAATATGACATTTGTCGATACAAACACCTTTTGATCATTATGATAAAAGTACCCACATTTAGTCTCTGAAGCATAGCCAACGAATATGCATATTTCAGACTTTGAGTCTAATTTTTTAGTCTTTGGTCTAAGAATGTGAGCTGGACATCCTCATATATGAAAATGACGCGAACTAGGTTTGGAGCCATTCCATAACTCTAAAGGCGTCTTGTTTACAGATTTAGAGGGTACTACATTCAAAATGTAAGTTGTCATGTATAGTGTATATCTCCAAAATGTAAGTGACAATGATGAGTAGCTTAACATAGACCTAACCATATCCAATAAGTTCAGTTTCTCCTCTCTGCAACACCATTTTGCTATGGTGTTCCAGGTTTTGTAAGTTAAGATAAGATTCCACTCTCCGACGAATAATCATTGAATTCTAAATCCAAGTATTCACCACCTCGATTGGATCGAAGGGTTTTCAATGTTTTACCTAATTGCTTTTCAGCTTCAGCCTTTAAGTTTTTAAACTTTCCCAAAGTTTCAGCAAATTATGCACTGTGCCTCACGACACCACTGTAGTGTTATGTGATACTATATTATTGCACAACCACTACTATAGTGTCACGTGACACCACAGTAGTCCATGTCAATTTTTGATACCCTATCAGTGATTGACACAAAGCAATTACTGTGAATTAAATATTTTTTTAATCAGATAATTATCTAGATATCAGTTAATTCAAAATTAACTCATCTGATTATCCCTATCAACTAACTTATCAGTTATTTCAAAAATAACATATTTATTTGATTTAAATTATTATCTAACAATAATTTAATTATCTAATTTCACAAAGTAGATGTTCTGTCTCACTTATCGATAATTAAAAATATCAATAACTACTCATATATATATAATTTTCAAAAATGGTATTTAAATATATAAATAATTCAATAAATTAATCACACATAATTATCTCATAAATATGTACTTGCCCCAGAATAAAATCTTTTTGCAAGTCAATCACTTTTTTATGTCCTGAAATATTCACATTCTAGACAACGTATTATAGAGGTGACTTGGGGATCATGGACCTATAATCCTAAACTTCAATAAATCATATTATTAATTAAACTCTTTAATTAAATAATCTTATTTATTAATTCCATTGTTATTTCACTATAAATATGAAATTGCACTCTTAGAGATTATAGAATGTATTTATATATATATTCTCATGTAATCCACTGACATAATCATTTCATATAGTTCTATCCTCAAATTATTGGTTCGTAAATTAGAATTGGTAAAACTATCATTTTATCCTTCAAATTACCTCGTGATCCTTAAGTACCATTAATCCACTAGTGAATGGCTAATTTATAATCTTATTATAATTTTGAGCTCGATAATTATTCAGTTCTAGAATTAACACTTAAGAGAACTAATATACGACATGTTAGGAAAGCTTAGACATGCATAGGAGTTCATGACTACTCATGATTCAGACTGATCTACATATGATCATCGAATTGATTTGTATTAAATCTTTATGATAAATGGTACGTTAATAAAGATATTAATTCACATCGGTCCTGTCATATATAATCTTATTATATAAAATACATTCACTAAGATATCTATGAACATCAATGATCCAGATCTAGATCACACACATTCATAATGTTTAATGAATCGTACTAGCAACCATGCATTAAAGATTCCATACATTAATATGTTGTTGACAATTTTATTCATTATCTATGATATTAATCTCCTCGTACTAATATAAGATAGTCTCACTAATGAATATGAAATTTTTAGATATTTATATAAATTATCCAACAATAATTTAAAAAAACAATTATAAGAAAAATGTCATCCTATTCAAATTTCATATCGAAATGTCAATACACATGCTTTTAGGACATAACCCTCAACAATCTCTCACTTGTCCTAAAGTAAATGTGGCATCTCTCTTAATCTCATGTTACACATCTAACCCTCAAATGACTTCACAGGAAGTGTCTTTGTAAAAGGATCAGTCAGGTTCTGTTCTGATGTTATCTTCATAATAGTCACATCCCCTCGATGTACGATCTCTCTTACAAGATGATATTTTCTCTCTATGTGCTTGCCCCTCTTATGACTCCTCGGTTCCTTGAAATTTACTATCGTCCCATTGTTATCACAGTGCATGATTAGTGGCTTGTCCATATCTGGAACTACTTTCATATTAGAATAAAACTTTCTGAGCCATACCGCCTCTTTCGGAGCTTCACAAGCCACTATATTTTCACCTTTCATAGTGAAATCTGCAATGCTGGATTGTTTAATACTTTTTTAGACTACAACTCCTCCACCTTGGGTGAATAGTGATCCATATGTCGACTTTTGAGTTTCTCTGTCTGATTGAAAATCAGAATCAGTATATCTAGTGGGTTCAGGTCTCCACCTGAATAAAGAAGCATATAGTTTCTCGTTCTCTTAAGACACTTGAGAATGTGCTTTACTGCAATTCAGTGTTTCAAACCTGAATTTGATTGATAAATACTGACAATTCTCACTGTATAATAGGTGTTCGGTCTCGAACATAGCATGGTATACATGAGACTTCCAACTGCTGAAGCATAGGGAACCTTTCTCATATCCTCTTCCTCCTAAGGTGTATTAGGACATTGTTCCTTGGAGTGGATAATTTCATGTCTGGTCGGTTGTTGACCTTTTTTGGAATTCTCCATAGAGAATTCCTCCAGCACCTTATCAATATAAAATTCTTGAGAAAGTGTCAAGAACTTGTTCTTTATATCCCTTATAATTTGGATGCCTAGAACATAACTCGTTTCTCGCAAATCTTTCATTTGAAATTTTTCAGCTAACAATTTCTTTACTTTTCACAAAGTTTCTACATCATTCATAATAGTGGAATATCATCAACATAAAGAACTAAGAAAACCACTATCTTATCTTTGGTGTAATTATAAACACAGGTTTCATCAACATTTTGCTCAAAGTCATAAGACTCTATAATCTCAAAGGTAAGATTCCAAGATCTAGATTCGACTTGTATACTTTCTAATATTACCCCTTTTGTAGGAACCCTTCTGGTTGCATTACATAGATGCTTTCTTCAAGAGATTCATTCAAAAATGATGTCTTGACGTCCATTTGTCATATCTCATAGTCAAAATTAGCGGCTATGGACAAAAGGATGCGAATGGATTTTAGCATGGCCACAAGAGAGAATGTCTCTTCATAATTGACTCTCTCCCTTTGTGTATAGCCCTCGGCTATTAACCGTGTTTTGAAAGTCTCTACTTTCCCATATGCACCTCTTTTCTTCTTGAAGATCCATTTATATCCAATAGGCCTGACATCTTCAGGTGGATCTACAAGTTCCCAGAAAGAATTGGAATACATAGATTTCATTTCCTGGTTCATGGCATCTTGTGATTTCTCTTTTTCAGGATGATCAATTGCTTCTTCATAAGATAATGGATCATCCTTATTAGTGTATAATATTAAGACATGTGCCTCTAGTTCATAGTGAAATGGTTGTCTCACAACCTTCCCACTACAACGTTGCACCGGGGTTTTCTATGTAGGAACTGTGGCTTCTCTGGTTTGTCGTTTATCAGTATAAATTGAAGGTGGTCTGATCTCATCAATCGTTAATTCCTCGAGAACTACTTTGCTACGAGGTTTGAGTTTTTCATATAGTCATGCTCAAGAAAAGTTGCATTTGTCGACACAAACACATTTTGATCATTGTGATTATAAGAGTACCAACCTCTAGTCTCTAGAGAATAGCTAACGAATATGCATACCGCTGGACACCCTCATATATGAAAATGATGCAAACTAGGTTTGGAGCCATTCCATAACTTTAAAGATGTCTTGCTTACAGACTTAGAAGACACTACATTCAAAATGTAAGTTACCGTGTGTAGTGCATATCCCAAAATGTAAGTGACAATGATTAGTAGCTTAACATAAAATTAACCATATCCAATAAGGTTCGGTTTCTTCTCTCTGTAATACCATTTTTCTATGGTTTTCTAGGTGTTGTAAGTTGAGATAGGATTTCACACTCCAACAAATAATCCTTGAATTCTAAATCCAAGTATTCACCACCTCGATCGAATCGAAGAGTTTTCAATGATTTACTTAATTGCTTTTCAGCTTCAGTTTTGAAGTTTTTAAAGTTTCCCAAAGTTTCAGACTTTCGATGTATTAGGTAAGGATAAACCATATCTTAAGTAATCATCAATAAAAGTGACAAAATACTCATACTCACCTCTAGCTTTTACATTGATCGGTCCACAGACATCACTACGCACTAGCTCAAGTGGTTTCTTGACTTTTTGGCCATTTCTAGTGAAAAAGTCTCTTGGTCATTTTACCCTCTAGAAAAGATTCACAAACATGAAGAGTTTCAACTTTTAGTTCTCTCAAAGCACCATATTTGGTTAACTTGTTTAACCTATTTAGATTAATATGTCCCGACATAAGATGCCAAAGATATGTGTTATCATCATCATGAGAAACTCTTTATCGTTTTTTATTTATAGGTTTTGTTACTTTAAATAATTCAGAATTATTTAACACGCGTTCAGTTTGTTTAAGCATATACAGTCCGTTTTATAATTTTAGCATGACAAATATTGAATCCATTCTTAGAAATAATAAACTCTTTATTAATGAAAGAAACTTCGAATAACTGTTCTTTCAAAAATGAAAGAGAAATAAAATTCCTAGAAAAACCAGGAATATAATAAACATTGTTCAAAACTAAGTAATTATATAAAAAAAGTAAACAAATTATCCCTAATGTTTTAGCTGACACGAGCGCACCACTGCCAACTCTCAAAATGACCTCGCCATCAGGCAACTCCCTTGAAAATCAAGCATCTGCAAAGAAGAATATACATGATTAGTGGCTCCTGAATCAAGTATCTAGGATGAAAAATCATATTCCACTAAACAAGTTTTAAGTACAAGTAAATCATATTTATCTTTCTTTTTCAGCTCAAAAAGATACTTGTTACAATTTCTCTTCTAATGACATTCAACCCCACAGTGGAAACACTTTCCTTTGGGCTTGATGACTTTCTTGTTCTTCTTTGTTTTCGGTGATGTCTTGGCTTTCTTTACTCTTTTGTTCTTACTTTTGTCCTTACTATTGTTCTTCTTAGTTGTCATAAAGCTCTTAGTGGCCTCATGACGACTTTGATCGGACTGTTGCTTAAACATTTCCTGTAAAGATACCATAATCTCATAGGCAGTCTCCATACTTTCATGATTGGTTCTTAGAACATCATTCATGCTCACAAGCATATAGCACTTCGCCTTCTTGTTTGATATGATCCAAGCATTATATTTGTCGCTAACACGGGCTCCTCAGGATATTCCTCAGTAAGAACGAACTTATGGTTCTCACAAATCACCATTAAGTTCATATTTTATTTCCGACGTACGAAAATTTCACTATTCAATTTCTCAAGAGCGAGTAAAGCAGTAACAGGGTTGCTCATGGTAGACATAATATTGATAACTGAAATTTAAAAACATACATGATTCAATATAATTGATAAATATCTAGAATTCAAAAAGTAAACGTGATGCATGAATACAATCATAATAAACACATAAATTTAGCATTTATTAATCACGATAAAATAACCCAACGATTAATGTGCCGCCTTAGGGTCGGTCAGATTAACATCAGACTGTCTATGAGATATTCTCATCCTTATTAATTAAAACTTAAAATATCTCATATTTTCTCTTTTAACAATAAGGTATCGCTTGGTCGATCAAGTCACAACCTTTCACATGAAAGCTTAATTGTGACTTTGTGAGTGTAACCCATCATTTCAGATTTCATGACTTCATTTAGAATATGCCGCTTTAGGGTCGCTCAAAACTAAACTACATCACTTCCACATATCTTCTTAAGAAGTCCAACATTGGTATTTGTACAGCTCGAAATCTTCCTTAAGGAGATGAAGAAAAGTCATCTCGAGACCCTCACTGCACCTCTCGGTGTTGTACTAATGATGGAGAATATAGGTTACATTGACATGTCAACCTTCTCCCACTCACTATTTTAAGATAATGTTTTTTTTTGTATTTTAACTAATCAATTAATTCTAAATTAATTACTAGTTAAAATAATAACCCTATGAATATTTAATTCAGTTAATCCAATCTCATTGGTCTAAGTTCATTTAACTTTCTGAAACACCTAAGTCATAATTAGGTGAACTTAGATTAACTAATTAATTATTTTCATCAAACTTTAATAAAACTCTTTTACGAAAGTAGGTTAACCTAAAAGTTACTATAGTCTTTAGTTTGATGTGATTACCAAGTTTTAACTAGTTAAAACCTAGCAGTTTACATGCAATTGATTTTAGAAGGCAATACATATAAACATATTATGACAATCTTAATAAATCATGTTTCTACAGATGAGATGCATGATTAAATTAAATTGTGTAAGATTTTCATGTATATCATGTGATCGACTAATGCATGGAATTGTTATCAAATATAATAATTATTTAGTTATTTAATAATTAAATAACATAATAATGAACTAAGTGACTATTAAGTATTTATATATTACAACACTGGAAATAAAGAAATAAAATTACAAAGCGGACTTCAAGAATACATATTTCTCAAATATTGCCTTCTCAAACTGATGCCCATCTTCATAATTTTTAAGCTTTGAACAAAACCCTTTTTAATTAAAAAAACTATTTTTCTTAATTAAAACAATTTCTATAATTATTCATTTTAATATAGTTGACTTTGACTTAGTCAAATAAATACTTTATTTAATTTAGTCAAACTTGGGCCAAACTCAATTAACCTATTAATTTTTAATTTTCATAAAATTAAAAATTAAAAATTAATTTTAAAATTTAAATGGATAATGAAAAGATTTTGAGTTTTAATGAAACACTTAGGTGATAGAGTTGGTTGCATGGTTTGTTGAAAACTTTCCTAAAATGTGACAACAGTTTCAGTGACGATAGGACTCTCCAATCGCCTCCCATCACCACGGCTACTTGTCTCACCACCGGCAGTCGCCTGCCACGCCTGAAAGCCACTATTCATCGTCGGTACAGTATTGCCGGCCCTGATCACCTCCGCCGGAACAATACATTTTTTACGTGAACAATGTTTTCGTAGATGAACAGTATTTTCGCGGATGAACAGTGTTTTCACTGTGGAACATTGTTTTTGCGTGAACAGTAAATTTTTGCTGTCGTCTCGTGCGTTCTTCATCTTCTCTCGTTCGAAATAATTACAATAATATTTAAAATAAAATTACAAAAATTCCTACGCCTCAAGGCTGACACAAGATCTAAGAAAAACTAAAACAAAGCCAAATCCAATAATCACCATCCAATTAACGAATCCATTATTTTCCATACATTAACAAACATAGCCATCTATCATCACACATATCTCATATTATATGAATAATACAAGAAAACTCACACAACATTTAACATATAAATATATAAAGACTACTCTGATACCACTTGCTGGTCGTCGTGGCGCGTGCGTGGCAAAAGCGTGTAGCCTTTTAAAAAATTAAATTTTTAATAAAAATAAATATTTTAATAAAATAAAACTTGCGCAACACCACAATAACCAAATAAAAACTTTTATTGGAAACTTTTTTTCAATCACTTAGGATCCATTATATATTTATAAGTTAAATCTACAACAAACAAGGTTAGGAATCATATACCTCTTGCAGTCTTATCAAGTGTCCTTGCAAAAATCGATCGATCCTCTGTTCCCACGAAATCGTTCCAACGTCAATAAACTCTGAGATCCACACCAAGATCTTTCAAGTCAATCCTCAACGCACTAGGCAGTGTGTGGGCACGTAGAATATTACAAGACACGTTCTGTCTCTAGATGTTCTCAACACATGAGATCTAGAGATTTACTGAGAATGACTTTAGTGAGGCGATTCTTTAAAAGAACGTGATGATTATTCTTTTAGAGATTTGATTAACTTTTAATCACATAAGAAAATCTCTCTAACACTAATCGTATTCTCGTTTCAACTCTTTATTGGCGAACTAATGATCTGCTCAACTGATTATCTCCTCTTCTTTCAACAATCAAGGCCATTAGAATAATATATGTATATATTCTAGATAATGGCGTATCAATTTTTTAGGGATAAACTAAAATAATATTTAGTTATAACATTACCAATTGCAGTGCCACATGGCACTACAGTGTGCTGTGAGTCAGCATAGTGCCTCACGGCATTAGTGTAATTCCATGTGGCACTACAGTGTTGCACACTCACTACTGTAGTGCCACGTGCCACGTGCCACAACAATAGTCCATGCCAATTTTTTATTCACTATCAATGATTGACACGTGACAATTACTGCAAATTAAATATTTATTTTAATCAAATAATTATCTAGATATCAATTAATTCATAATTAACATATCTGATTATCCCTATCAACTAACTTATATGTTATTTCATAAATATCAGATTTAGTTTATTTAAATTATTATATAATAATAATTTAACTATCTAATTTCACAAATTAGATCTTCTGTCTTACTTATCGATAATTAAAAAAATTAATAATTATATATATATATAATTCAACTAATTAATTCTTAATTAATTAATCACACATAATTATCTCATAATTATCTATTTGCCCCAGAATAAAAATTCTTTTTGCAAGTCAGTCATTTTCTCATGTTCGAAAATATTCATACCCTAGACAGCGTAATATACCGGTTGACATAGGGACCATGGACCTATAATCCTAAACTTCAATAAATCATATTATTAATTAAATAATACTATATATTAATTCAATTATTACTCCACTATAAATATGAAATTGCACTCTTACAGATTATAGAATATATTTACAGAGTATTCTCATGTAGTCCACTGATATAATCATTTCATATAGTTCTGTCCTCCAATTATTGGTTCGTAAATTAGACATAGTCAAAATTATAATTTTACCCTTCTAATTACATCTTGATCTTTAAGTACCATTAATCCACTAGTGAATGACTAATTTATAATCTTATTATAAATTTGAGGTTAATAGCCATTCAGTTTCAGAATTAACACTTAAGAGAAATAATATACGATCTGTTAGAAAAGCTTAGATTATAAATCTTGTAAGATGAAGTCCCCAGTCATCCAAATCACTAAATCTCCAAAATAAAAGTCACTAGCGTGATTAACAAAGCAGACCTTAACGAGTGAATCAAAAGATCTAATAGTTATGCATAGGAGTTCATGACTACTCAGGATTCAGACTGATCTACATATAATCATCGAATTGATGTGTATTAAATCTTTATGATAAACGACACATAAATAAAGATATTAATTCACATCGTGTCATATATAATCTTATTATATAAAGTACATTCACTAAAATATCTGTCTACATCAATGATCCAGATCTAGATCACACGTATTCACAATGTTTAATGATACGTACTAGCAATCAGTCATTAAAGATTTCATACTTTAATATGCTGCTGACAATTTTATTCATCATCTATGATCATAATTCTCTCGTACTAATACAAGATCATTGTCTCATTAATTAATTTGGAATTTTCAAATATTTATATAAATTTTTTAACAATAATTTAAAATAACAATAATAAGAAAAATGACATACTCTTTAAATTTTATATCAAAATGTCAATACACATACTATTTTTGGGTGCACTGTGAGCTGAAAAGTAACTCTTCAACCTATAGTGGCCTTATCTACAACAGAAGCTGAGCATATTACAACAACTGAGGAAGTTAAGGAAGCTCTATGGTTAAAAAAGATTGTTGGGGAGTTGGGTATTGAACATAACAGTATAACAATATACTGTGACAACCAAAGTGCTATTCACTTGACAAAGAACTAGATGCATCGTGAAAGAACTAAACATATAGATATAAGAATGCACTTCATCAGAGAAGTGATTTAAAAAGGAAAGGTCACCGTGGAGAAGATTCACACAGATCACAACCCTGTTGATATGATAACAAAGCATGTCACATCTATTAAGTTTGATCATTGCCTAAACTTGATAAATGTGACTACCCTTTCGGACTATGGTCTGAAGAATAAATGGAGAATTCTAGGGTTTGGGAGGTCATAACTGAAGTTTGATCAAAGGTGGGGATTTTGTAAGAAGTGTATCAAAATTAAGTTTGTTATATAGCTTAATTGGACTTTAACAACTATATGTAACTGTCAAGATAATTAAGGCAACTAGAAACTAATCTGTTAACACATACAGTACACTACCTATACAGATATATTTCCACTTCGAAACAGAATCCAGAAGGCAAGAAAGAAAAGCAGAAAGAAGAGAGAAGAAAGGCGTGAATCTGTAACTTAAGAAAAGCTTCGAGAGAGAGGGTTCTTACCTGGGTTTCTCGAACCTGAGTTTGAGAGAGATTGAGTCTGTACTTCTGTAATTTCAATTGCTTTTATTTTGCTTTGTAAAACTTTTGGACGCCAAGCCTAGTAGAATTGCCATCTCTAGTGACTTGATGTAGGTTCCTTCTGGAAATGATCCAATATAATCCTTGGTGTTGATTTCTCCCTCTTTTCTTATTCTCTTTTGTTCTACATGTTAACATGCACATTTTAACCCATAATTAGCCATTTTTCATAACAAAAGTGGTATCAAAGTTGAAGGTTGTCTAACTAATGGGGGAATAAACTTGAAAAAGAATCTTGATGATTCAAGATTTTTAACTCAGATTCAAGAAAATGTCAAGAAAAGTTTCTGAAATGGCTACTACCTCAACAAAACATGATATTGAGAAGTTTGTTGGCACTAATGAATTTGCCATCTAGAAAATGAAGATGCTTGCAGTATTAGGGAACTTAGGATTGGATGAGTCTCTTTAAGGGGAAAGCCAAATGCCTACAAGCTACACTAAAGAGAAAAAAAATGATATCATGAAGAAGTCATACAACACTTTAATTCTGAGTCTAAGTGATAATGTTCTAAGGGAAATATTGAAGATAAAGTATGTTGCTAAAGTTTGGCTCAAGATAGAGAGCCTATACATGACAAATACTTTTTCGAGTAGATTGTACCTAAGCGCTAAATTCTTCTCCTACAAGATGATAGAGCGTATGAATCTCCAAGAACCCATTAATGAATTTAACAAATTATGTCTAGACCTTGAGAATATAAAAGGTGGAATATGATGATGAAGATAAGGCATTGGTGTGTTACACTCCTTACCAAGATCATATGAGACAATTGTAGACATTCTCAATGGGGACAAGTTGATGGTCCAAAATTCTATGAACATTGTGTTTATGGAAGGCAACCAGGGTTAAGTTCAGCTTATCAACTCACATAAACTTAAGAAATTTTGATTTATACTCACTCAGATATTTGGGGGCTATCTTCAACTGAATCTCTAAGTGGATGAAGATACTTCATCTCTATAATTGATAATTGATCTAGGAAAGTTTGGATTTACATTCTTAAATCAAATGCTGAAGCTTTCCCAAAGTTTAGAGACTGGAAAAGAATGATAGAGTTGCAAGTAAGAAGGAAAGTGAAGAAATTGAGAAATGATAATGGGTTGGAATACTTGAATGAAGATTTCAACGATTTTTGTAAGGATGAGGGCATTGTGAGGCATAAAATAGTACCTTACACCCCCTAAGCAAAATGGTCTAGTTGAGAGAATGAATAGGACTCTCCTAGAAAGGGTAAGATGCATGTTATCTAATGTAAATTTACCCAAGAAATTTTGGGCAGAAGCTACCAACACAACTACATACCTCATTAACAGATGTCCTTCAGCAGCATTGGGATTTAAAACACCTGAAGAGATCTGGTCTAGATCATCTCCAGACCTGTTAAACTTAAAGGTTTTTGGGTGTGTTGCATATGCACACATCAAAGAAGGGAAACTTGACCCAAAGGTAAGAAGGTGCATGTTTGTTGGCTATCCAGATGGGGTGAAAGGTTACAAACTGTGGTTTTCAGATCAAAACAAGTCTAGAAGTTTTATAAGCATGGATGTTACATTTAGAGAAAGTAAAATGAACATGACCAACTCAAATGTGAGAAACCAACAAGAAGCTAAGAAGATTAGTAAGATTTCTTGAGGTGGATCTTGAGAACAACAGTAAATAGCCTAATGCTACAGGTTCTGTTAATTGTGATTATAGACCAAATGGTGAGCATCACGAACATTTTGAAAATCATGAAGAATATGAGGACCTATCAGACTACCAATTAGCCAGGGACAGAAATAGAAGACAGCTCAGACCACCTATTTGGTATGAATATACAGACCTTATTGATTTTGCACTCATAGCTGCTAAAAATTTGAATGAGGATGAACCTAGATATTATCAAGAAGCTATGAAAAGCCAGTATAAAAACCAATGGCTTGAAGGAATGAAAGAGAATATGAACTCTTTAAACAAGAATCATACTTGGATTCTAGTTGATAAACCTGATAAGGAAAAGATTGTTCACTCTAAATGGATTTTTAAGGTGAAACGAGGAATTCTAGGAGCTGAGAAACTCAGATTTAAAGCAAGAATGCTAACAAAAGGTTTTAGTGAAAGGGAGGGTATAGATTATTCCAAAATCTATTCACCAGTAGTGACGCATACATCTATTAGACTACTTCTAATTCTTGTCACTCAACATGGTCTATAACTAGAACAAATGGATGTAAGAACAACTTTTTTACATGGAAATTTAAAGGAGATGATCAATATGGCACAACCTGATGGCTTCATAAAAAGAGGAGAAGAAAATAAGGTATGTCTCCTAAAAAAGTCTCTTAATGGTTCAAAATAGAGTCTGAGGCAGTGGTACATTAAATTTGATGAATTTATGATAAAAAATGGGTTCTCAAGGAGTATGTTTGACAGCTGTGTTTGCAGTAAGTATACCGAGGTCAGATCAAGATTATTTCTACTGATGTACGTAGATGAAATGCTCATTGCATCATCTAATAAGACTGGGATTAAAGATTCCAGAGCTCTACTTCATAAGGAATTTGAGATGAAAAATTTAGGAGAAGTTAAAAGGATACTTGGAATGGATATTTGTAGAAATAAGGTGAATACATAATGTTTATTCACCAAGAGGATTACATTCTAAAAGTTTTGAAAAAATATGTAATGGAAGGCTCAAAACCTGTCGAGACTCCTCTTGCCACTCATTTCAAGCTATCTAATACTAGAATAGTAGGATTACTACGTAATAATATCATATTGGTAATTAATTAGATTGGACTATCCTACCTAGCTTTTATGTGCATTTTTCCCATGCGTACGTATGTTTATGAGAGTTGGGATACCGTTGCGTATATTGCATGTTATTTTTGAGTTTTTATTTTCATGAAATGATGTATGCTTTCATTAGAAAGTGCCTGTAATGATTGAGAATTTTATTATTTTTCAGTAATCAAAATGTCATCCATGAGCCCATTAACATTTTTATTGAAAATATTATTGACAATCGGGAGAACTGCAAAGATGGACCCTTTCCTAGCTGAAGTGGCAAAAATGTCCAGAAAATTTTTTTATTGCAAAAATGGCCGAAATATGGTAAATAAGTCACTTACCACTGTGCAAATTTGGTAAATAATTAGTCTACCGCTGTGCAATTTTGGTAAATAATTAGTCTACCGCTGTGCAATTTGGTAAATAATTATTTTACCACCGTGCAATTTTGTAAATAATTAATTTACCACTCTGTACTTTTGGTAAATAATTATTTTACCACTGCTTACTTTTGGTAAATAATTATTTTACTACTGTGTACTTTTGGTAAATAATTATTTTACCACTGCGTGCTCTTGGTAAATAATGTTTTTACCACTGTGTAATTTTGGTAAGTAATTTATTTATCACTGTGTAATTTTGGTAAATAAATTATTTGCCACGGTCATATTTTGGCTATATTTGCAAATAAAATTTTTTTGGCCATATTTGCAACTCCACCCCCGAAACCTGTCTTTTTCTGCTATTTTACCTTTACGTTAATGGATATTAACTAGGACTTTAATTTAACTGTAGAAGGAAGCAAGTACATTTCTCATTAACGCCATGCTAGATCTTTCTTAGAGCTCCTCTTAGGAGAATATACTTAATATTGGCTATGTAGATAGATTGAATTTTAGTTTCATATTACGTAGTGTCACTATATGACCATATCCTTATGGTTGGTATTTTTAAAAACGAAACAGAGATTCCTATAGCTGAAATCGATTGGGAAACCTAAGCCGATTTAGTCTTAGATACCTAAGTGGATTCCTTAGATATGTTCATGATTAACTACAACACATGCATAAATGTTTACTCGTTGAACTGAATTAGAAACACCAGATAGCTAAGGGAATCTTGAAGACACAGTTTGTGTTAAATGTGACCCAGTCCACTTCATCTTTTGGGCTTAGGTTTAGCCCAAATAAGATGAAGAAGATAAAGATCTCTAAATCGAGATGACTCAAAGTAAGAAAAATGGAGCAAGCTCTAATGGGAAGTGCTTCTATTGCGGAAAGACTGGATAGAAGAAAACCAGCTGAAAGGTTTTCTTAACTATAAAGAACTTAAATATGGTTCTCATTAAGAAGTGATTAGTGATTGATTCTACTACGTCCTAGTGTGTAGACTCAGAAATCGTAAATCACATTCACAATTATTTGTGAAGGTTCTAGGAAACTAAAAAGTTAAATGAGAGGGATTACATGTTGTTCTTTGGATGGAGGCATGTGTATTTTTTTCTATAGTAGATTTATTTCAAAATGTTTTGTTGCATGATATGGAATAAATAACAGTATACATAGTACATTATAGAAGAGAAAAATTTCTCAAACTAACTATATGTCTATATCATATGTCATGATCATATTATCTAAGTACCATTCGAATACTAGTAAGAGACATGTTTCATGGCCTTCAGATTTTTGAACTATTATTGATAAATATATGACCAAGAGTTTTTTTTAGACAAAATGGAATAGAGGCACATGATGTTAGTGTCGAAGTATATTGCTTGAGTGGATAAGTGAAAGTCTAGGTGAGGGGTGGCTATGAGTACAATGTCAGTTTTATTAATAGGTACTCTAAATATGACTATGTTTGTCTTATACTTCTCGATTTTGAAACTTTCGAGAAATCAAAGAGTTTAGAACAAACTTTAAGAAGGCATTGAAGAGACAAATTGTCTCTTCAATTTGATCGAAGAGGTAAATACCTCTTAATGACATTCACAAACCACATAGTAAATATCAAGATTGTATTCCAATTCGTTACGCCTGGGTCACCCAGAGAATGGGGTAACAGTATGGAGAAATAAATCTTTTTCAACATGATGAGATCTATATTTAGTTATTAACTGACATATTTTCTTTTTGAGGATTAGCTTTATAGATGATATATTTTGAATCTAACATCATCTATGGCAGTACTTGAAACACCATAAGAATTATGGAATGTTCGTAAACATAGTTTACGTAATCTTCATATATGTGGATGTCTAGCACACGTGCTAAAAAACGAATGTTGTCAAGCTAGATGGTATATCAAAATAAATATAACTATAGACTATGCAAAAAGAAATGTGGGGTATTCGTTTTTTTATAGTACCAAGAATGGGAAGTGTTTGTAAGTATAAATATTATATTCTTAGAAGATGACTATATTTTAAAATGGAATATCTAGATGCAACACAAACTTAGAAGAATTTTTTTTTATAATGCACGTGTCACGTAATCCAGTTGGTAATAGATAAGTCCAGAAGTTGGTCAGAATCTAGTAAGTCAAGAGAATAATAATGAAGTACATCCTAGTAGTTCAAAACCTTATTGTAGTGGGAACATTTCTCATTCATATGAGAAGTATATGTTCCTAGGAGAGTCTGATATGGTAGTCTTGGTGAAATATAAGCTAGACCACAATCACTACGTTATAGTGGGACAAGATCACAACCAAGTGAGAGATTCATGTTCAAGTGAGAGATTGTCGAGTCCATTTCAGAAGAACATAACTCAAATCTGAGAAACTGCATAAAGGTTGTAAATGATGTAAAGTAAACCATTGGCTTCAAGCAATGAAATCTGAAATGATTTCATTAACTTTAATGGGGTATGGAAGCTTGTAGAATCTCCTAAAGAATTGGGTGTCGAAGATCTACAAGCAGAAGCGAGACATAGATGCAAGGTCAAGATCTTCAAGGCTAGACTTAATGAGAAATGACATGCTTAGAGAGAGGATATTAAGTATGGCATATCATTTTCACTAATAGTCATGCTCATATCTATGAAGATATTTTATCCTTTGTAGCTCATCTAGTTTACGAGTTTTGGAAAATGGATGCCAAGAACTCTATCTCATATGGCAATCTTGAAATGAATATCTTTATATCTCAATTTCTAGATTTGTCGCGCTAAAGCTCAGAAATTATGATATACATGATGCATTAGTCCAATCGTGGACTTAAGCATGCATTAACGACTAAGAACATTATGTTGATCATGTAATCAAAGTTTTGATTTTGTTCAAGGTCATAATGAGCCATGTCATTACAAGAGAAAGGAAGGAAACATATTGATTTTCTTGGTATTTTATGTAGGTGACATTTTATCATCGAGAACGATGAAGAATTAAATGTCACCAATAAAATCATGTTTGTATGAATTTATGATATCAAAAACTTTGGAAAAGTGGTCTTCATTCTAAGAATTAATTTCTTTCGAGACTTAAATATAAAATGATGTGTTTATCCTTAACTGTGTAGATTATAATATGTTGTATGGGTGTCCAATGCAAGATTCCAAGAAAAGGCTTGTTACCCTTTTTAGGTTTTGAACCTATGTATTATGTCAGTGTCTTATGACATAAGATGGAATAAATAACACGAGAACAGTTCCCTTTCTTTTGGTAATGGGAAGTCTTAAACATGTCATATTGTACACTGGATGTATATTTTACAGTAGGCTTAGTCAGTAAATATCAGTTAAATCTTGGAGGATTTCATTATACAGTTGTGAAGCATATACTTAAGTAACTTAGGAGAACGAGGAATTATGTGCTTGTGTGTCATGGTGAGAATCTCATACCAGTATATGGATTCAAATTTCCAATTAGATTGCTTCAACAGTAGAACCTATCAAACCCATTTACAAAGACATTAGCCACAAATGTCTTTAGGTCACATGTAGACGTGCTTTAGGAAAAGTGGAAGATTGTTAGGATTGTGTCCTAAAAGCGCTAAAATTTTATTATATTTAATTAGACATTTAATTCTGATCAATAATAAATAGTTTATTCTTATATTATGTGCAATACAATCTTGTAAACGGCTCTCAAGCATAATAGTACTTGATTTATGAGTCCTATGGAGTTAACTTATGGGAACAAGGTATATAACCAATAGTCATTTTATGACTTGTAGTTACTTAATTTCACAGTCTAGTGAAACTGAGTGCTTTGCTAATAGTACATTAACTCTATTATGTAGAGTGACTTACATTGGTCACTAGGTGGAGTACCTAGTTAATATACTAGTACATTTAAAATGCATTAAAAGGACTAATAAGTCTGATTTTCAGTAAACTACTATTAAATGAAAATCATGATTCATTACTATTATTTTATGAGTGCTCTCCATCTTGATAGAGTTATGAGCTCATATTTAATAACTTAGTTATTTTGATATATTAATAATGAGACTCTAATAGTCAACATATTCTGTAGGTTGGATGACTTAGTTATTAGATAGTGAGTTCATAAATTCTCAATAGTAGAATTCATAGACACTTTTAGGTAATTCATTTGTGTGGTAATAATAAACTAAGCGCTTAGTATATTTGGTGGAGTACTAGAGATTTGATAATTTTACTTGAGACGTTAAGTATGAAAAATTATCATAGTTGACCGATAGAATGAATTTGAAACCTAAGGATACGAAGATGTGTATAAATATTAGGTCGATAGTAATTAACTTAATTATATATTTTATTATATTATGGAGGGGCATTATATAATGAATAAAGGGTCAATGATAGTAACATCAAGTAATATAAAATATACTTGAAATTATGATTTTATAGTGGAGTTAATCATAATTAATAATTATAAATTCGATTATGAGTTTAATCGATAGAGTTTAATAATTATATAGTCAAATACATTTTTATCATTATGGTCTCAGTACTAGCTTCAGATTTGAGTTACGTTGTGACGAAACTTATTTAATGAATATGGTTCAAGGTAGGTATCATATAGTCAACCAAGTGATCTAAAAACTAGTCCAAACGTATTCTAAAATGTCAATGGTTAATTAAAATTAAATTATTTAATTTTAATTAATTCAATTTATAAATTGTTTAACCAAAAAAACACATACAAACGGTTGGGAATTTTTCCCAACCGTTGTATGCTTTCACATGGGTTACATTGTAACCCATGTGAATAGATGTGTTTCCAATAGTTCTTTAACTGTTTTTGATATAAACAGATTTTTACTTTGCGTTTTTAAATCATCAATAAAAAACGGAATGGCTAATTTTACTTGTCTCAAGTCATTTTACAGAAAGATGAATTGAAGTAAAATCATGGCCCAACATTTTTGTTTCAATAGAGAAAATGACTTTGGCGGAACAACTTTTGTTAAAAGAAAAAAGGACATGAGTTAATTTGTGATCAAATTCTATCTGAGTACCCACCGACTCGTGATTTTAGTTGACGGTTTGAGGAATAGTAGGAAAGATTATAATGTTTCGATTTTTTATCGTCACTTTTCAAGAAATATTTTTTCTAATCCATAATTTAAATACGTTGTTTCTCGAATAATTTAAGACCATGTATTTTTCGTTGTATCGATTCCTTCATAAATGTCAAATCTACAAGGTTAGTGAGAGCACTTATATGTAGGGTATATATCTATCGATATTATCATAGAATTATATGATACTACAAGTAGTACAACATATGGATCGTAATTCTATTACAGATGTATGCAATTTATAGAATTGACCCATTTTTCCCATTGAGGGTCAGCAACTAAATAACAAGCTGCATTATAAAGAGAAAGTATAAGGTTTCCGCTTAATATGGTAATTTTCTCATTCTAAGTTAAAAAAAATTGAGACAAATATGGGTTTTACAGAGATTGTAAGAGAAGTGGGTAAAAAAAGAAAGAGGGTTAATAATCAAATTTTGATCCATTCAGAACCATCAATGAAGCTAAGAGAAATAAATGGCTTGGCTTCTTCATCAGTAAGCTCTCTTGACCATGACACTCTCCCTGCAAAGCTTGCTCCTGCTCCTGTGCACTTGTATTGCCCATAAAACACAGTCCTACAATCCCCCCAAGGAATCAATTATTATATAGTACTAATTTAAAGAAAAATAACATATATGATCTAAATATTGTTAGGATGGAAAGTTAAGCTTATTCTACTCCTTAAAATTTAAGTAAAAAAAGATAAACTAATTAAATTCTTTTAACCAGCACTTAGTATTTTTTGTCTTTAGCACAATCAACCAAGTGAAGAGTCTCTAAGTCATTTATGTCTTTTTCAATGACGCATTTAATTGATTCCCGAGAAATCAGATTTTATAAAATCTGATGTTAAATTACCATTCTATTTGTTTACTATAATTTTAAAATCTAGATTCCAAGTGAGTTTCACAGTTTTGATCAAAATGAATTCCTTTGACTGCGTCAAAAGAGATTTCTAATAAAAATGTTGTAATGAGATTCCATATTTCCAATTCATTTAGAATGAAATGTGAAAAATTCATTATGCGCTCAAAATATTTATCTAATCAACCCTTACTTCTTCTACTTATTTTCCTTGATGAACATTTTACTAATGTCATATATTTTATTATGGTTCATTGATTTAGTAAGCAATAATAATCATTTGTATTTCTAATAATATGATTTCTAACGGTTAATAAATGCGTTAATCTGATTCCAGATTTTGATTCATGGTCATTTCATTCTTCATTCGATTCTAAAAACATATCTCACAGTTGTCCCTTTTGCTAAGGGTTGTTGCTATCTCTCTCCCTCTATTGTTCCGTAGAACATTCTAGTTTGTGTTTTTCCATCGTTGCGCTGGTTGGTCAACGAGTTTGATTTATCCTTTTCCCGATTTTTGTTATTGTCTGATCTAGTGGTCTTGTGTTCCATGGAAGACAACCTAGAGTAGATACTAGGGAAATTCTCCTTATCCAGAGATGAAGCTAGAGAAGTCAAAGTAGAAGAACAGTTTAATTCGGTTGAGATAACGGCTAGCAAACTCAGCCTTCTGGGGAGATTGTTGACTACTAGAAGATTTAATAGAACGGGACTTAAAGATAATTTAATGCGTGCATGGAGTTTGGAGGAAGACATTAAGTCTGTGAAAGTTGAAACTAATATGTTCCAAATAATTTTTCAAAACAAAAGTTCTCTTGTATTTGTTTTGGAAAATGGGCCATGGTTGTTCGATGACCATCTCTTTGTGACGAAATAATGGGAGCGAGGGATAAATCCCAAGACTTATGAGTTTACCCACTGCTGGTTTTAGGTTCAGATACACGGGCTTCCGCTCAAATGTAGAGGGATGGCAATTGGATCACTCATTGGCCAATGTATTGGTAGGGTGTTAGAGGTCGAAGAAGGATATACGTAGGATGGGGTGGAGCAGAGAAATTTATCAAAGCAAGAGTTGAAGTTAATTTAGTCAAACCTCTCTTGAGAGGAATTATTCTGAATAATGCAGGATCTAGAGTGTGGGTTAGTTTTAAGTATGAAAGACTCCCGAAATTTTATTTTTATTGTGGTAGATCGGGGCATGAAGAAAGCCATTGTGGTGAGATACTCATGGAACTAAGAAGGGGGGGGGGGGGG
>QANY01006498.1:1595586-1671147 GCA_003255025.1 Datisca glomerata | reverse complement strand
GGGGGGGGGGAATGTAAAGATTGTAAGTATAAGGATTGGCTAAGGGCACAATCAGCTGTGGGTAAACTGAGAAAGTTTGGGAGTAATAAAGTCAATTTGGCTTCGTGGTCCAGTGACAAATGGAGGCGTCCTCATCCTTTCATCCTTCCAAAATGAATAATTTGATGGTTGGAGATAGTATAGATGGAGGTAGTATGATCGGAACTGAAGGAAAAGACGATGGAGAAGCTCAATCCAGGGCGGTCGACAGGCAGGAATTTCTCATCCATCTCGTGGGGATGTGATAAGACATAAAATATCTTTTTCACATAATAATCTACATGCCACTATACTTAGAGTTGGTGTCTATCATGATGGGCTAATGGAAGTAGGTAAAATGGAAAGACAAAAGTTGGCTTCGTTAGAAGCTAACAAAGAGTCAGTAAAGAGGAGGGAAAAATCTAGTGAAGTAAGGGGACAGATGTCAGCGGAAGTCCCTGTATCCAACGGCCCAGTTGAGGTTAGTTTATCTAAGGGCCAAAACGCAAGTGGATCTAAAGATCCTTCTCTCTTGAACCTATACTTAATAGACTTGGCAATAAGCCCAAAAGGAAGGTTAGTAGGAAAAAAAGAGCTTTTAGAAGAAATTAAACCAATATCCAGGTCCAAACGGTCACTTTCATGTAGCCTAATGGAAATAGAAGGTAGTTCCGATTTAGGTGTAGAAGAACCAAAGAAACGCAAGCTGTCCAGTGTTTTGATTGGAAGGGTGGAGGAAGCCAGCGCTGAATGGCCCTAAAGTGCCCAATGAAACTTATTTTCTGGAATTGTCAGCGTCTGGGGAGCCCCCTAACAATTCAAAGCTTAAAGAAACTTACTAGGTTTCACTCCCCATATTTGATGATGATTGTGGAGACGAAGAATAAAATTCTTTTTTAGAACAAATAAGAAGCAAAATTGGGATGAGATTCCAGTTGTCAGTTGATCTAGTGGGTCTTAGTGGAGGGCTAACTCTTTTTTGGAATGACGATAATGTGGTATCAATTGCGAAATTCGGATAATTTTTCATTGGAGCGGTGGTTAAGGATTTGAGCAAAAAACATTCTTGGAAATTTTTTTGTGTATATGCCAGCACAAATGAGGCTGTGAGGAAGAAACAATTTGTTTTCCTTCGGGAACGGATTGTAGCAGCTAATCAACCAAGTATGCTTCTTGGAGATTTTAATGTGATTGCATCTAGTTTGGAGAAGGAAGGAAGCAATATGGTGGACTGGGGTAGTATAGATCAATTCCATGAATTTATTGAGGAAGCTGGGTTATGTGATATAGGCTTTATTGGGTCGTGTTTTACCTAGTCCAACAAGAGAGACCACATGGGCTTAATTAAGGAAAGGTTGAAGAGGTGGCTTGCCAATCAGGCATGGCTCGCTATATACACAGATGCAAAACTAGTTCACACTCATATACCCGGCTCAGACCATGTTGCTATTGTGCTCAACCTGGGCCGCTCCTTTAATAGTTGGAATTTTGAAGGGGGTGTTAAGCATATGGATTTTGTATCTTCTGTATATAGGAAGCATCTTTAGATAAGACAGAAGATGGAAAAAATATGAAGGATGGCGAGAAGCAGTGAAGCAATCGTGGATTATGGAAGGGGAGAAAGCAATAGGGATGTCCTTTTTATAGAAAATTTTAACAGTGAAGGTTGGGATTTTGCGATGGAGAAAGGAGGGTAGAGCTAATTCAGATAAGCTTGTTGCATCACTTACCAAAGTACTCGAAGCTCGGTACCGATCATCTTTGCCAAACGTAAATGAGTGCAGGGAACTTGAATCCAAGTTGTTACAGACAACCATTAACAAGGAACTATACTGGAGGATAGAGCCAGATCTGAGTGGCTAGCTTCGGGTGATAGGAATTTAAAATTCTTCCTTGCCAAAGTCCAAGTGAAAAGACGAAATAATCATATACACAGTATTTTTTATGTTCTAGGATATGGGTATCTAACCACAAAATGACGAAAGATGTTGCGGTGCAATATTTTAAAGATCTCTTCAAATCTTCCAATCTCTCTAATGATGGTGTGGTAATTAATTCATTATCTAATTATATTTCTGATTCCGATCTGGAAATGCTAGACTCTGATGTGTCTCTTGATGAATTTTTAGCTACTCTCAACAATATTAACCCCATCAAAACCCCGGATCTGGATGGTTTTAATGTGGATTTTTTACATCAATTTAGGGATGTTGTGCATGCTGACTTGTTTGCATTGGTTCAAAAAAATTTCAATAACTCTATGATTCCACTTGAGTTAAATGAATCTTTAGTTTTGCTTATCCCTAAAATTCATAATCTGAGATTCATGGTTGAGTTTAGGCCTATTAGCTTGTGTAACGTGGCATACAAAGTGATATCTAGAATTTTAACTAATAGGCTTAGAACGGTGGTGAATAAATTAGTGCACCCAAGCCAAGCAGCTTTCATTCTGGGTAGGTTCATAGGCGATAATATGCTGGTGGCTCATAAAATCTTACACTGCTTGAGAATTAGAAGGAGAAATGGTAAAAGGGAGGCTGCTCTTAAATTAGATATGTCTAAAGCCTACAATAGGCTTGAATGAAATTTTGTGATCTATGTACTTAAGAAGATGCATTTTTTGGATAAATGGTGTGGTTGGGTCTGTTCTTGTATCTCGTCAGTATCCTTTAAAATTTTAATTAATGGAGATATTACAAAAACTCTAATTCCGGAAAGGGGTCTGAGGCAAAGGGATCCACTATCCCCTTTCCTATTCATTCTGTGTGCAGAAGCTCTCTCATGTCAATTGTTAAAGGCTGAAAATTCAGGTATCATTTATGGGTTCAAAGTGGGGGCATCGGGTCCATCTGTATCACACCTCTTTTATAGATAATTCGATTCTTTTTTACAGGGCTTCTAGTGAAGAGTTTATGGCTCTTAAGAATATCCTAGATAAATATTGTTTGGCCTCATGTCAATGAATTAATTACAGTAAAAGTAGTTTAGTTTTCAGATGCAATGCCTCGGATTCTTTAAATTAAAACCTGTCAAACATTTTTCAGATTCCTTTTAGTGAAGGCCTTGGTAAATATTTAGGCCTGGAATCGAATTTTGCTTTGGCCAAAACCATTATCTTTAATCATGTAAAGGAGGGTTTTATCTAAGGTTCAAGGATGGGCTAAAAAATTTCTCTTGTCGGCAGAAAGAGAAATCCTCATCAAGGCAGTGGCTCAATCGATCCCTTGTTATGCTATGTCTTGTTTCAAGCTGCTCGTATCGTTAATAGATGATATTTGCACCCATCTAGCTGGATATTGGTGGTCCTCTTCTCCTAATAACAGAGGAATCACTTGGGCGTCTTGGAAGAACCTTATTTCCCCTAAAATTTTAGGAGGAATGGCATTTAGAGATCTTTGTTGTTTTAATCTTGCATTACTTGCAAAACAAAGATGGAAAATTCTTATGTCACCTGATACTCTCTTAGCTCGTGTCCTAAAAGCCAAATACTTCAAGAATTACGGGTTTATGGAAGCTAAATTGGGGTATAGGCCTTCTTGGGGTTGGAGAAGCTTACTAGAATGAAGGAATATCCTTCATTTTGGCGTTAGATGAGAGTTGGGAACGACGTGTCGATCAACATTTGGAACAATCAGTGGATTCTGAGACCGCACAGTTTCAGGGTCTTATCTCCCCTTTCTCCTAATTTAATTAATGTTTGTGATCTTATGACTGATAATCAGTTGTGGGATAGTGATCTCCTTAAAAGATTATTTTTGCAGGAGGATGTGATGGAGATTCTCAAAATTTCCATTAGCCGATTTGGGTGTGAAGATTCTATCATTTGGCACTACACCAAGGATGGGAGATACTTGGTCAAGTCTGGATATAAACTTGCCATGATGCTAGCTCTGAAGGTTTAATGGGCAAGAATAATAAAGGGTCTCCTAGCATTGTTAATAATAGGCAACCTTTCTGGAAAAAATGTGGACATTGAACATCCCTCCTAAGATTAAGGACTTTCTTTGGAGATGCATGAATAATTTTTTAGCGGTGAGAATCAACCTGAGAGCTAGAGGGGTGAATATTAATACAATGTGTCCTTTTGTGGAAGATTTGAAGAGTCTATTGTCCATATTTTTTTCAAATGTCAGTATAGCCAAACCTTTTGGTTTGGAAGCCCCCTTGGTTTTTTGCCAAGTCTTTTCGAGGGACCAGATTTTATTAGCATATGGAACAAAGTGGTAGAGGCTTGTCGGCTTTGGATGATAATTATCCTATTTTATGGTTTTGCACTGGTCTTTGGAGACTCTGGAAGAACAGATTCTCCAAGTGCTTTAAGGACATTAACATCAATCCAATTGATGCTATTGGCCAAACTTATTCTCATCTTCATGAGTTTATTAGCTCTCAAGACAAATTGTAGGATCAAGTGATTGAAAAGGGTTATGTACTGGTTGAATCTCATTTGGTACCCCCGAAGCATAGGAGTTGGACTTTAATGGTGGATGCGGGTTGGAAAGAAGGTAGGTGTGTCTTGGGTCGGGTCCTGTTTGATCCAGGTGGAGCTGTCCAAAGATTGGGGTGTAAGGCCATAGAACACATTCCTAGTGTCTATGTTGCCGAAGCTTTGGCTAGTTGCTGGGGTGTTGAGAGCTGCCATTTCATAGGGAATTCGGCGCTTCAAGTTTTTTCAGATTCTTGGGAGGTTATTATGGCTTTAACAAACCGAGATGCCCAAATTTCTTCTATTATGCCCATTGTTGCTGATATTCAGAATTTGAGTATGAACTTTGCCACTATTTCTTATTGTCACATTCTTAGAAAAGGCAATAGACTAGCCCATCAATTGGCTAGTTGTGGTTTCCATGGCGCTTGTTGTAACTGATCTGATTCCATACCTTGATGGGTTTCAGACTTTTTGTAATCTTCTGTTGTTGCTGAAAATCTTTTATAACAAAAAACAATCATCTACTTTTAAATACAAATAAATGCGCAATAAATTTGACAACTAAGTCTATACTCAGAGAATGTACAATTTCTAACTCACAGCAAGTATAACTACATAGATTCTACAATTGTATACACAAATGCTTAAAGAAAGACAAATTGCAAAAGCCAATCGCAATGCTGCTTAGGTTAGGTGACTTATAGACAGCATGCGCATGCCGACCATTGTTCATTTTTAAAATAAAAATGCCTAAAGAAAGTGGTTTTGTACCACTTCTTTTTTTGGTGCATTACACGCATGCACCGTCATTCAGCATGGAATTCAAGACATTCTCCCTATCTATGGATTTGAGGTCCTCATCCTATCCTATTATTCATAATTATTGAGTTAGTAAAAATATTATATGACATACCCACATCCAAATAATCCTTTAAGTGTAACAAAATTGATGATTTAAAACATTAGATAGATATTTAGAAAATATTTTAGTAATAAAAAAGTAAGACCTAAAACCATTAGAAAATAGCACCGTCCATTGTCCACTAAAGCAGAAGATCAGTCCAAAAATTATGGGCGACGAAGATCAACGATGATTAAGTATAGATATATCACATCTCTAAAGACTATTGGTGAGATTTAAATCATAGACTTTGGTCAATAAATTTAAGTCCCTTGCTAAGGTTAGGTGACCTATAGACAATCTCTAGAAAGTAGTAATAATATGAAGTCTTTTGATGGTATGGGACAACATGTGTTAACCGTTAACATAGATGATCAAGCTATCCAAGACCTATTATTATACACTCTAGAGGGTCGTTTCGTGTCATAATACGTCCAATTAATGTAAATTCATAACATCTACAGGAAAAGGATCGGAGGATAGATAAAGTATATACATTTTTCTCTTTTCTCCCCGTTATCTTTGTTACTAGGGTCACTCTCCAACGTCTGGAGCATTTTCCTAGCATGATAACAAAAGTTTTTCTTAAACCTCAAATACATTTGTTGAACTTATTTAATATATTTGTTGAACCTCATAACATATTAGTTGAACTCATTAATATATTGTTGAACTCTACGACATCAATACCAGTATAACAACTCTGACATTGAAGAATTTTCCATTGTTACTAATGTAGTAATATAGAATTTTCCCTACTCCAATTTGCATGTGATAGCCACACACTATTATAGGTAGGGACTTTCACATAAATATACAAGAATACAAGAAAAGAGAGAGAGATAAGAAGGAATTGCTTACATTTCACGGTTAGGGTCACCCCAGTTATACCAGCCTTTGGGAAGGATAATGTTGTCCATATATGTATAGGCAAAGACCACACGAGAGAAAGGACCCCATGCCCTTCCTAGGTACAGAGCTCCTGATCCTGTTACCTTACAATTCACAAATGAAAACCCTGTGTCCTCCAATAGACTGTTCCTCCCTTGTGCTGTTAGTGCCCCTGCATTCTGTGCTATTGCATGCACGTGACAACCCTACATTTTGTTTTCACTTTTAGATAATGGTTTTAAAATAACAAATCTCAAATCTTAGTTGAAAGTTAATCATAAATGTTAGGGGATGCTGAGATACTTGCAATCGCTATCAGTGTCGATCACTAACTTAATTAATTTTGACAGTACGACGTTATAAAATCTTTAATTCGAACTGAAGTATCAAACTGTTAAATACAAATTCAACGACTAAAATGAGTTGAATATGACCATAATTTTCACGGGAAGTGAAAGAATTTTGATCATGCAATGGAAGAATATACTGATATATAACAAGAACACACTTGAAGACAAGTACAATGATACAAGAAGGTGCTAGAAATCGCATCATGTGTTTTGGTTTATTGAACTCTCTTTACTTTATGATGAGGGAAGGCTTGGAAATGGAATATTGAGACTTTTCTTGTGAACTGACTCCTTGTAAAAATGTTAAGTCATTTGAGCCAACTAGTTTCCTCAAGAGATCACTTGTGACTTGACAGTACACAACTATTTTTAAAGCCATTTAAATTAAAGAAATTAAAATTCAGCACTAAATATAAATTATTAAATAAGGATATTATTTTTCATTTTTAAATTAAAAAATGGGTATTATTGAATATTGGGAGAGAAATCTAACCTCAAAAAGAGAGAGGCCATTACCAAAGATGAAATCAACAGAGCCTTCAATATAACAATCTTTATAATAATGTCTACCCAAATGGTCATAGAGTGTGTCCTGTGCTCCCAAGAATTTACAACCCACAAAGGCAGCTGTGTCTGCTGATATTCTAAATGCCACTGCTTGCTTCCCTATTGCTCCTGGTGCTGGCACTGGCGTTGTATTCTACAGTTACACCCACCATTTTTTCACCCTTATTTATCAATTTAAAAATAGAAAACACAACACAAGGAAGTGTTTCTAAGTACCAAAATGACAACAAAACCCAATTTTCCAATACTAACTATAAAGACACCCAGACAATTTTTCTTCTTTTTACAAAAATTACTGAAAATGATCTAGATAAATAATTTAATTACGAAAATTACATAGCTGTAAATTGTTTACGTGTATACATGTAATTCGGTAAATAATTCGGTAAATAAAATACTTATTCTGACCAGTTTTGCAAACATGAAAAAAAACAGATTTGTTTACGATTCATTCGTATTTTTCGACCATTTTGGTAATTCTCCCCTCTAAGTATAAAAGATTATTATGAAATACACATAACAATTAAATATAGCTTAAAATAGTAATTTTAATATATAAAAGTACTTTGAAACAGACAAATTCAGATTAATTTATCCAATAATCAGGACTAACAACTTTGTTTGGAATGAGTTAGTTCTTTTTGCACGTGAAAGCACTTTATTTTTTCAAGAAACACCTAATTATATTTTTTTAAAAATGATTCCGAATAATAGGAAAAGTATTTTAAAGTGGATAATGTGCTTCAAACAAAAGGAATTGAGTCAAAATAATATTTTTAAAAAATATATGTAAGAATATTTTTTAAATATTAAAAAACATTCTTAAAACCAAGATTAATTACCTTAAAGGTGATGTTTTTGGCGATGAAGTAAGGAGAATTAACAGCAAAAGTAGCAGAATTGTAGGTCCCAATGGGCTGCCCTTTTGGCCCAAGTGTTTGAGCTGTGTCTCCCCATTGAACTATTGTCTTGTCTGCTCCTGCTCCTTCTATTGTTATGAATGATTTCAATGGCGGTATATTTACTTTTTCCCTGATCATCATCTCAAATATCAACACAAATTTTACTAATTTTAAACAAAATAAAAAAAAATTTAAGCTACCTTTTCAATCCAAATTATAGTTATTTGAACAATTAATACTAAACAAACACAAAAATTAAAGAAATATTATATTGAATTTGATCAAACTTTCTTTCTCACAAACCATAAAGAATTTGTCAATTTGGCAAAACCAATTATTATATCCAAATAAATTTGATTCTGAAAATATATTTGACAGTAGAATTCAAAAAAGTATATTAATATAATTTTAATACTTTTTTAAAATAAAATTTAAAATCAGTTAAAATTGAAAAATGCTTTTTATTTAGAAAACTAAATCCAATTCTCTGCCGAGAGAGAGAGAGAGAACTAACGTGTACACCCCTGCATGAACCTTGATGACAACTCTAACAAGATTGATTAAAGGGAGAGAATCAATGGCGTCTTGAATTGAGGTGAAGTCACCAGCGGCTGGATTTCTAGCCACAGTCAAAGTATAAGAAGGAAAAAGCTTATTCTTAGCTGTCTTGAAAACAGAGTGTTTAAGGCTTCCTACAAATTTCACCCACTTCATGAATTGTTGTTCTGACAATTGGGTTTCTGTCACATTCTCGGGAAAATTTCTCTGTACAACATTTCCCGGCTGAGTTTTTCTGGTGTGACACAGTGTTTGTCTTAGATTCACAAGAAGAAGAACAACAACAATGCTGAAAAAATAAAGAAATTTTGACATTTCTCTCCGGAGAGAAGAATGAGAAGAAGAACAGAAAAGAATATGAAATGAATGTGTAAAATAGATTCCCAATTGCTACAGGAAATGGGGTTTCTAATCAGGTTTATATATAAGACTAAGTTAGGAAGCTTGTGAATTAGGTGGAAAGTGACAGAAAGTGCAGTATTAGAGAGTGAAGAATCATTGACAGTGAATTAGAGGTCACGGGTGCTTCTACTGACATCCACGTAGAGAGAGGGAGAGAGAGAATGTGTTATAAGCCACAAGACAGGTTGCACTTTTTGCTTAGAAAATAGTTTATGTTTGTTTTAAAAAAGAAAAATTTGGAGTCCTTTTGTTGTTTGTGTTTGTTGGGTGCTGCCCGTGAATGTCTCTCTTTATGTTCGTGAGTGATTGTGAATTCAAAAAGAACGATGGTTATGTATTAACTGACAGAAAATAATTACACTTCCAATTATGTTCATAATATATTGCCTCGTGAAATCCGTATCATCACATTATATTAGTATTGAGCCTTATGATGTAAATATGTGTAACATAATAATGTTGTCACTAAGTTATGAGCACCATGATATTACATAGTATTGCTCTGTGAATATAGCGGTGGTGTGTAGAGCCACAACGTTCAATATCATTATAACATGACAATGTATAATGATGTACAGCCACCCAAACATTATAATTTAGAGTTTTTTAGTTATATATCGACTACGTTTTAAGTGATCAAGTGATGTGTCGTTTCTTTATAAGTTGATGTTTTGCCACTCATTAAAATAACTTACCAATTCAACCAATGAGCAAATGACATATCAATTGGTTACTTAAAACTTAATCATTAGGATTACTATTTTTTATATTCATTTATCATGTCGAAAGATGGAACAATATTCACTGTCAACTCATAACCGTGATATATTCAAATGGAGCGACAATACCCGCCACTATTACGACCTTGGCCATTGACAATGCAAATGATGTAAAACCATCCATTCCGTTTCACAATTTATTTTTTTCTTTATTTTTTCTACTCATCACATATATGTAAAATTAAATACATTATCGATTTAGTAGATAATCAATAACTCTCCCGAACATAGCTTACAACTTTCATCGTATTGTGCTCTCTAAAGAGCAATATACACTTTATTGAGATAGATAAACTAAAAACTCTATCCGCCTGAGATAATAAATATTATGATGATAGGTTACGTTTTTCATTCAAATGAGAAAATAACCCGATGTTATGGGTACATACATTCCATTCATATATGAATACGATAACTCGTGGGGTGATTGATTATTTGCTTTCAATAAAATTATTGGTTCTAAAAGCTAAGCATTATTGGATTATCCTCTTCCTTTTGTGAACTACAAAATAGTTGGGGGTTCCATAGTTGAAAATTGTTAAATACTTGGATGGGATGCTTTGCCCACTTTCAAGTTACAAGACTAAAGACAAAAAGGTACCATAGGAAAGATAACACTAATTATTAATTGTAGAGTGGGGAATTTGGATATAAAGGGAAGTGTGCTTTCCCCTACTTCTTATTTTGCTACTTTTTGTGCTTTCTCATCTTGTTTGTTTTTAGAGGTTTCTTGAGTGCACCTAACATAGGACTTTTCATTGACATAGGTTCACGATTGTGAAATCTCAACCATTAATTTCACCTTTGCCAAGTTGTAGAATAGTGTCATGTACTTTCATTCTTTTATAATCACACTCTTACACAATATTTTAACTATTTTATAATCACACTCTTATATTTTGTAATTTTTACAATTAATTAAGCTCTATACTGCCTAAAATCCACTTGTTTTAATTAGCATCTCTAATATCCAATTTATAAGTCTTTTTCCATTGTTAGTCAGTTATCATCTTCCAATGAGTTCTTTATATACTAAAATTAATGTAACCCATAAGATGATCACAATTTAGTTTTGCCGATGGCATGTTAGCTTTAAGTACATCAAAATTTTCTTGAATAGTTTTGTGTTAGTCAATCCTATTTATGATAGGAGCAAATGATAATTGAATATCATTTTTCCTGGTATTTTCAATTTTATATCAGTAATGGTGTGAAAAGAATGATGGCTCAATTCTAAATTATTCAAGAATAATGATGTTGAATTTCTCCACCCTTTGACTTAGATTTTGCCAGTTCCATTTCTCGATGGGGGCAATGGAATATATATAACGCTCAACGTTATAGTGTTTCCTTAAACGTGGTGGAAGTCGTCAACTGTATCTTAATTATTCTTAAGCCCAATGTGAGTTTTTCATTTTTATTTCCTCCCCAGCTGTGTCGAATTCGAAGGGATAAAACTCACTTTTTTCACAAATGGGAAAGTTCTGCATAGAATTCAAAAATCATAAAGATTACCATACATAACATAAAATTTCTCTACCGATTCCTTCTGGTCGAGCATCTTGGACAGTCATTATACCCCGAGAAGCAGAAGGATTACAATTTCCATCCCGCCTAAAGTTTGTGGAAGTAATTCTCATCAACTAGCATTATTATGTAGTTTACCTGTCCAATTTTGGTTAAGGACAAAAGTGATTACTTAACGAAAAATTGAGGTGTAAACTATTTGTTCATCTCGTATTGTCTCAGTCTCTCGTCTCATACTATACGTAGATGGAAGATGTAGACGTTAAAAATCTAGTGTCAGATTTATTGTCACGCATCCCTCAGTAACTAGATGATGGTGAACATGGGAATAAGAAAGGGAAACTAAACGTAAGAGTATTAACTTGGCACCATTGTTGTGCCCAACGAATTAAAATCCAAGACTGGCAGAGTAATAAAAGTTGAATGTCGTATCAATGAGCTAGACACCTCATATTTATAAAGTTGTGGGCTTTTCATAGTGGGTCAACGAATTTGAGTCAATCTCAAGATTAGTTCGATGACTGTGATTGTGAGGTTCTGAACTGAGATTCAGCCCATGCAATTTTAGACCTCTACAGAAGACATCTTGGAGATTAACTTTTTAGCTACATAATAAAAGAGACTGGGTTTTTTTCTTTAGAAAGCACTTCAGAATGTTGCGATAATCAAGGTTGCTAGCATTAACATTTATGAGAATGTCTAAATATATAGTGATCCATGTTTTTACTACATTTCTGTTATTTCTATCTTTAACATTCCGTATAAAAGTTATAAATATCTAATAACATGTAAGGGAAATGCTATGGTAGTTTAACTACATTTCTGTTGGCATAAGGTGTTGGGGGTAATGTCCTCAAAGTAGGTGTATTGACATTTTGATATAAATTTAGTGAGATTACATTTTTCTTATAATTGTTTTTTAAATTATTCTTGAAAAAATTATATAAATATCTAAAAATTCCTTATTCATTAATGAAACTATGATCTTGTATTAGTACGAGAGGATTAAGATCATAGATAATGAATAAAATTGTCAATAACATATTAAAGTATGAAATCTTTAATGAATGGATGCTAGTACGGTTCACTAAGCATTACGAATGTGTGTGATCTAGATCCGGATCATTGATGTGGATAGACATCTTAGTGAATGTACTTTATATAATAAGATTATGACTGGACTGATATGAATTAATATATTTATTAATGTGCCATTTACAATAAAGATTTAATACACATCAATTCGATGATCATATGTAGATCAGTCTGAATTCTGAGTATTCATGAACACCTATGTATGTCTACTAGATCTTTTGATTCACTCGTTAATGTTTATTTGTAAAACAGGCTAGTGACTTTTGTTTTGGAGATTCAGTATATGGATGGCTAGGAACATGATCTTACAAGATTTAGAATCCAAACTTTTCTAACGGATCATGTATTAGTTCTCGTAAGTTTTAATTCTGGAACTGAATGGTTATTGAGCTCAAATTTATAATAAGATTATAAATTAGTCATTCACTAGTGGATTAATGATACTTAAGGATAAACAACTAATTAGAAGGGTAAAATGATAATTTTGACCAGTTCTAATTCACGAACCAATAATTAGGGGACAAAACTACATGAATTGATTATATCAATGGACTGCATGAGAGTACTATGTAAATACATTCTATAATCACTGAGAGTTCAATTACATATTTATAGTGGAGTAATAATGGAATTCATAAATAAGATTATTTAATTAAAAAATTTAATTAATAATCTGGTGTATTGGAGCTTAGGATTATAGGTTCATGGTCTTCAAGTCACCTCTATACTACGCAATCTAGAATATGAATATTTCAGGACATGAGAAAATGATTTACTAGCAAAGAAATTTTTATTCTGAGGCAAGTATATAATTATGAGATAATTATGTGTGATTAATTAATTAAATTATATATAATTTTTGAAAATTATATATATAATTATCGATTATTTTTTTAATTATCAATAAGTTAGACAAAATATCTAATTTATGAAATTAGATAATTAAATTATTATTAGATAATAATTTAGATCAACTAAATCTGTTATTTGTGAAATAACAGATAATTTAGTTGATAAGGATGATTAAATATGTTAATTTTAAATTAACTAATATCTAGATATTTTTCTGATTAAAATATTTAATTTGCAGTAATCGTCACGTGTAGATCAATGATTGGAAATCATAGATCACCATGGACTATTGTAGTGTCATGTGGCACTACAGTAGTAGGTGTGTAACACTGCAGTGCCACACAGTACTGCAGTGTGACGTGACACACACTGTCGTGTTGCTTCACGCCAACTGCAGTGTTGTGTGGCACTACAGTTTTGCACCATTATATAGTGGGTCTTACTGTATTTTGTAATTTGAAATTAAAGATTAATTTTTATTATCTATAAATATCTAGTACGTCGTTATCTAGAATAAGATACATATTTTATTTGAATGGTCTAAGTTGATGAATCAGTTGATCAATCAGATAATTGAGTTACGAACACAATTGCTTCGAGTGATTTTTCTCTATGATTAATAGTTAATAAAATCTCTAAAAAAATTATCATCACGTTCTTTTAGAGAATCGTCTCACAAAAATTCTTCTCTGTAAATCTTTAAATCTCATGTGTTGAGAACATCAAAAGACAGAAAAAGTGTCTTGTAATATTCTACGTGCCCACACACGTTTTTGTGTGTTGAGGATTGACTTGGAAGATCTTGGTGTAGATCTTAGAGTCTATTGATCGTTGAAGCTGTTTTGTGGGACGGAGGATCGATCAATTTTGCAATGACGCTTGATTAAGACTATAAGAGGTATATGATTCCTGACCTTGTATTTTTTAGATTTAATATATAAATATATAATGGATCATGACTGATTGAAAAAAAAAAATTCAATAAAAAGTTTTTATTTGATTATCGTGACATTGCGCAAGTTTTATTTTATTAAAAGATTTTATCTTTATTAAAAATTTAATTTTTAAATGGCCACGCGCCACACACTTCTGCCACGCGCGCGCTGTGACGATCAACAAGTGCAATCAGAATGGTCTTTATATATTTATATGTTAATTGTTGTGTGAGTTTTCTTACATTATTCATATAATATGGGATGTGTATGAATGAATGGATGGTTATGTTTTTTGAATGTATGAAAAATAATGGATCGTTAATTGTATGGTGATTATTGGGTAGGTCTTTGTTCTTTAATGTTTTCCTTAGATCTTGTGTAAGTCATTTTGAGGCGTAGCAATTTTTCTAATTTTATTTTGTATATTTATTGTAAATTATTCTGATCACAAGAAGACGAATAACACACGAGACGAACAACGGAAGAAAAAAGAAAAGAAATAGGAATTCTCTTAAAATTCCGACGTCGGCACCGAAAATTAGATTTGGGGTGCTGGCGCTGCCAATTTTGATGATAACCATAAATCTATCAATTATCCTTTTAAATTTTTAATTTTTTAATTTTTAATTTTATAAAAATTAGAAATTAATAGGTTGATTCGGTTTGAACTAAGTTTGACCAAATCAAATAAAATGTTTATTTGACTAAGTCAAAGTCAACTATTTTGAAAGAGATAATTATAGAAATTAATTTTGATTAAGAAAAATAGTTTTCATAATTAAAAGGGTTTTTGTTCATAGCTTGAAAATTATCAACCTGGACATCTGGAGGAAAATGTAATATTTGATAAATATGTATTTTTGAAATCCGCTTTGTAGTTTTTTTTATTTCAAAAGTTATAATTTAGAAATACCTAATTGTCACTCGGTTCATTGTTATTTTATTTAATTATTAAATAAGTATTTTAATTATTATGTTTGATAACATATCCATACATTAGTCGATCACATGTCATACATGAAAATCTCACACAGTTTTATTTGATCATGCATCTCATCAATAAAAATATGATTTATCAGAATTGTCCTAATATATTTATATGTATTATTTTATGAAATCAATAACATGTAAACCGTTAGATTTTAATTAGTTAAAACTCAGTAATCACACCACACTAAGGGCTAAAGTAACCTTTAGGATAACCGATTTTAGTGAAAGAGTTTTATTAAAGTTTGAAGAATATGATTAATTAGTTAATCTAAATTCATCTAATTATGACTTAGGCGCGTTAGAAGGTTAAATAAACTTAGATCAATGAAATTGATGTAACTGATTATTAAATATTCATAGAGTTATTATTTTAACCAATGATTAATTTAGAATTAATTAATTAGTTAAAAATAGAAACATGTAATCTTAAAATAGTGAGTGAGAGAATGTTAACATGTCAATGTAACATATGGTCTCCATCATTAGTTCAAAGCCATGAAGTACAGTAAGGGCCTCGAAATGGCTTTATTTTCATCCTCTAAGGAAGGTTTCAAGCTGTACAAATACCAACATTGAACTTTTTAAGAAGATAGGAGGAAGTGATGTAGTTTAGTTTTGACCGACCCTAAGGCGGCAATATTCTAAATGAAGTCATGGAATCTAAAATGATGGGTTACACTCACAAAATTATAATTAAGCTTTCATGTGGATAGCTGTGACTTGACCAAACAAGCGATATCTTATTGTTAAAAGAAAAAATATGAGATATTTTAAGTTTTAATTAATGAGGATGAGAATGTCTCATAAACAGTCTGAGGTTAATCTGACTTGCCCTAAGGAAGCACATTAACCATTGGATTGTTTTATCGTAATTAGTAAATGTTAAATTTGTGTGTTTATTATGTTACATTCATGCATCACATTTACTTTTTGATATCTAGATATTTATCAATTATATTGAATCTTATATGTTTTAAATTTCAGTTATCATTATTATGTCTACCATGAGCAACCATGTTACTGCTTTACTCTCTCTTGAAAAATTGAATGGTGATAATTTTATACATTGAAAATCAAATATGAACTTAATGCTGATTTGTGAGAACCACAAGTTCGTTCTTACATAGCAATGTACTGAGGAGCCCGTTGCTCTAAGAATGTTATAGACAAATATGATGGTTGAATCATATCAAACAACAAGGTGAAGTGCTACATACTTGTGAGCATGAATGATATTCTGAGAACTAAGCATGAAAGCCTGGAGACTGACTATGAGATTATGAAATTTTTACAGGCGATGTTTGGGCAGCAATCTGATCAAAGTCGTCATGAGGCCACTAGGAGCTATATGACGACTAAGATAAGAAAGGGTACTTCTGTGCGAGAACATGTTTTGAACATGATCAACATAATGCACTAGACAAAAGTACATGGGGTGATCATTGATGAACGGACTCAAGTTAGCATTATACTTTAGTCGCTCACACTAGATTTTTATGCGTTCATGACTAACTATGTTATGAATAAATTATAATTTAACATGACCCAATTATTGAATGAACTGTAAACTTTTGAGTGACTCAACCTTAGAATGGCCAAAGTGGATGAGGCAAATGTTGTCGAGCAAAAACCATCTTCCACTGTTAAAATTAACAAGAGGAAGAAGATCAATGGCAAGGGCAAAGGTAAGAACAAGAAATGGAAGAAAGCCAAGGCATCACCAAAAGCCAAGAAAAATAAGAAAGACAGCAAGCCCAAGGGAAAATGTTTCTGTTGTGGGGTTAAAGGTCATTGAAAGATAAACTATAACAAGTATCTCTCCAAGCTGAAAAAGAAAGGTAAATATGATTTACTTGTACTTGAAACTTGCTTAGTGGAATATGATTTGTCATCCTAGATACTTGATTCAGGAGCCACTAACCATTTATCTTCTTCTTTGCAAATGCTTGATTCATCATGGGAGCTGGTCGATGGCGATGTCACTTTGAGAGTTGGCAGTGGTGTGATCGTGTCAGCTAAAGCATTAGGGATAATTTGTTTACTTTTTAGATATAATTATTTAGTTTTGAACGATATTTATTATATTCCTGAATTTTTTAGAAATTTGATTTCTTTTTCTTTTTTTGCAAGAACAATTATTCGAAATTTCTTTGATTAATAAAAAGTTTATTATTTGTAAGAATGGATTCGACATCTATCATGTTAAAGTTATAAACAGATTGTACATGCTTAAACTGACTGAACGTGCGTTAAATAATTTTGAATTATTCAAAGTAGCAAAACCTAAAAGCAACAAAAGACAAAGAGTTTTTCATGATGACGATAACACATATTTTTGGCATCTTAAGTTAGGACATATTAATCTAGATAGGTTAAACAGGTTAACAAAGCATCATGCTTTGAGAGAACTAAAAGTTGAAACTCTTCATGTTTGTGAATCATGTATATAGGGGAAAATGATCAAGAGACCTTTCTCTGGAAAGGGCCTAAGAACCAATGAATCATTTAAGCTAGTGCATAGTGATGTCTGTGGACCGATCAATGTACAAGTTAGAGGTGGGTATGAGTATTTCATCATTTTTAATGAGGATTACTCAAGATATGATTATACTTACCTTATGCAAAGAAAGTCTGAAAGTTTTGAAAAGTTTAAAGACTTCAAAACTGAAGCTGAAAAGCAATTAGGTAAATCAATGAAAACCCTTCGATCTGAGGCGGTGAATACTTAGATTTAGAATTCGAGGATTATATGCTGGATTGTGGAATCATATCCCAACTCATAGCACCTGGAACACCACATCAAAATGGTGTTACAGAGAGGAGAAATCAAACCTTATTGGATATGATTAGGTCGTTGCTAAGCTACTCATTACTGTCACTTACATTTTGAGGTTATCCACTACACACGACAACATACATTTTGATTGTGGTGCCCTCTAAGTCTGTAAGCTATACGCCTTTAGAGTTATGGAATGACTTCAAACCTAGTTTGCATCATTTCTATAAATAGGGGTGTGCAACTCACGTTCTTAGATTCAAGACTGAAAAGTTATACTCAATGCCTGAAGTCTGTATATTCGTTGGCTATGCTCTAGAGACTAGATGTGGGTAATTTTATAATCATAATGATCAAAACGTGTTTGTGTCGACAAATGAAACCTTCCTTGAGCATGACTATATGCAAAACTACAAACCTCGCAGCAAAGTAGTTCTCGAATAATTAGTAGCTGATGAGATCAAACCACCTTCAATTTCTTTAGATAAACGAAAAACCAGAGATATCATAGTTCCTGAAAATGAAACCCCGGTGAAACATCGTAGTGAGAGGGTTGTGAGACAACCAGTTCACTACGAACTAGAAGCACATGTCTTAGTATCAGACATTGATAAGGACGCTCCATTATCTTATGAAGAAGCAATAAATGATCCTCAAAAAGAGAAATAGTAAGATGCCTTCCAGGAATTGGAATCTATGTATTTCAATTCCGTCTGAAAACTCCTAGTCCACATGAAGATGTCAGACCCATTGGATGTAAATGGATCTTCAAGAAGAAAAGAGGTACAGATGGGAAAGTAGAGACTTTTAAGGCACAATTAGTAGCCAAAGGTTACATACAAAGGGAGTGAGTCAATTATGAAGAGACATTCTTCCATGTGGCCATGCTCAAATCCATTCGCATCCTTTTGGCCATAGCCACTAGTTTTGACTATAAGTTATGGCAAATGGACGTCAAGACAACTTTTCTGAATGGTTCTCTTGAAAAAAGTATCTATATGATGTAACCAGAAGGGTTCGTACAAAATGGACAAGATCAGAAGTGTGTAAAATGCTTAAATCCATTTATGGATTAAAGTAAACATCTAGATCTTGAAATCTTACCTTTGATGAGATTATAAAATCTTATTGATTGGAGGAAAATATTGACGAAGCTTGTGTTTATAAATACAACAAAGATGAGATAGCGGTATTCTTAGTTTTTTATGTTGGCGATATTCTACTCATTGAGAATGATGTAGAAACTTTGTCAAAGGTAAAGAAGTGGTTAGTTGAGAAATTTCAAATGAAAAATTTGGGAGAGGCGAGTTATATTCTAAGCATCCAAATCTTAAGGGATAGAAAGAACAAGTTCTTAGCATTTTCTCAGGCATCTTATATTGATAAGGAGCTGGAGAGATTCTTTTTAGAGAATTCTAAGAAAGGTCAACTACTGACCATACATGGAATTATCCTCCCCAATGAACAATGTCCTAAGACACCTCAGAAGGAAGAAGATATGAGAAGGTTCCCTATGATTCAGTAGTTGGAAGTCTCATGTATGTCATGTTGTGTACGAGATCGGACATCTGTTTTGCAGTGAAAATTGGCAATCGTTATCAATCAAATTCAGGTTTGGAACATTGGATTGCAGTAAAACACATTCTCAAGTATGTTACGAGAATGAAAAACTACATGCCTGTTTATTCAGGTGGAGACCTGAACCCCACTAGATATACTGATTAGAAATCAGATAATGATAGTGGAAAGTCGATGTTTGGGTCATACCCCAGGTGATCTATATGTTATGAAGATAACGTTGGATTAGAATCTGGCTCTGACTGTTATGGAGATAATGTTCGATCAGAATTTGGCTGACTCATTTACCAAGACACTTCTTATGAAGTTGTTTGAGAGTCATGTGTGAAACATGGGGTTGAAAGAGATGCCACATTTATTTTAGGGCAAGTGGGAGATTGTTGGGGGTAATGTCCTCAAAACATGTGTATTGACATTTTGATATAAAATTTATTGAGTATTACATTTTTCTTATAATTGTTCTTTAAAATTATTGTTGAATAATTTATATAAACATCTAAAAATTCCATATTCATTAATGAGAATATGATCTTGTATTAGTACGAAAGGATTAAGATCATAGATAATGAATAAAATTGTCAGTAATATATTAAAGTATGAAATTTTTAATGAATGGATGCTAGTACGATTCACTAAGTATTATGAATGTGTGTGGTCTAAATCCAGATCATTGATGTCGATAGATATTTTAGTGAAAGTACTTTATATAAAGAGATTATATATGACTGGACCGATGTGAATTAATATGTTTATCAACGTACCGTTTATAATAAAAATTTAATACATATCAATTCGATAATTATATGTAGGTCAGACTAAATCCTAAGTAGTCATGAACTCATATGCATGTCTACTGGATCTTTTGATTCACTCGTTAAGGTTTGTTTGTGAAACAGGCTAGTGACTTTTATTTTGGAGATTTAGTGATATGGAGGGCTGGGAACATGATCTTATAAGATTTGGAATCCAAGCTTTTCTAACGGATCGTATATTGGTTCTCTTAAGTGTTAATTCTGTAATTGAATGATTATTGAGCTTAAATTTATAATAAGATTATAAATTAGTCATTCACTAGTAGATTAATGATACTTAAGGATCAAGAGATAATTAGAAGGATAAAATGATAATTTTGACTAGTTCTAATTTACGAATCAATAATTGAAGGACAGAACTACATGAATTGATTATATCAGTGGACTACATGAGAATACTCTGTAAATACATTTTATAATCACTAAGAGTTCAATTCTATATTTATAGTGGAGTAATAATGGAATGAATAAATAAGATTATATAACTAAAGAGTTTAATTAATAATCTAGTTTATTGGAGCTTAGGGTTATAGGTCAATGGTCGCCAAGTCACCTCTAGACTACGCAGTGTAAGGTGTGAATATATCAGGACATAAGAAAATGACTGACTTGCAAAAAAAAAATTATTCTGGGGCAAGTACATAATTATAAGATAAGTATGTGTGATTAATTAATTAAAAATTAATTAATTGAATTATATATATAAATAATTATCGATTATTTTTTCAATTATCAATAAGTGAGACAAAATATATAATTTGGCAAATTAGATAATTAAATTATTATTAGATAATACTTTGGATCAACTAAATCTGTTAATTGTGAAATAACAGATAATTTAGTTGATAAGAATAGTCAGACATATTAATTTTGAATTAACTAATATCTAGATTTTTTTATTAAAATAAATATTTAACTTACAGTGATTGCCATATGTCAATCAATGATTTAGAATCATAGATCACTATGAACTATCGTAGTGTCACGTTGCACTACAGCAGTAGGCGTGTAACACTACAGTGCCACACGACACTGTAGTGTGGCGTGACACACAATATCGTGAGGTATCGTGGTGGCGTGGCCCAAATATGGGCCACGTAAAAGGCATCTTTTGGAAAGACGCCTTCACTAATTGTTGAAGGCGTCTTTGCAAAAGACGCCTTCCACATTTTTCTTTTTAATATATGTGACCGCGAAGAAGAACACGCCTCAGCCCGCGAATGCCTTCCTTCCCCCCAGCCGTTCGCCGTCGATTGTGGCTGAAGTTTTACTGTTATTTCGTCGGCATAACATCCTTTTACTCTTATCTCACTCTTATTCACAAAAAAAAAATCTCAATCTCTCAAATCACTAGCAAGAACTTCTCAAATCCTAGGTATATTTCTAACTCCTTTGATCTCTTAAATTTGTTCTTCAAATCTTGAAATTATTCATTTTTTATGAATGTGGTATGGATATATGTCATCAATTTTATAATATCTCTCTTTAATCTCTCTCAAACCCTAGATCTTCATGTGTTTTGGGTTCTTCAAATCTTGAAATTATTTGACTTAGTACATTTTTATGTAATTCAATGTAATATTTGACTTAGTACATTTTTATGTAATTCAATATACTCATTGTATTTCTAACGACACTCATTTTCAGGATATCATGGAGCCCGGACCACAAGATAGCTCGGTGTTGTATTTACAGGATCAACATAGATCCCAACATGTTTGGGACCAGGAGGATTCTCGTGCTTTACATTGTCGCCGATATACTGCAGTTGTTCATCGAAACATGCCACTCCATAGACGTATTATTCTATATTTGATACGTGGTGAATTTTATGGAGTTGCGAGGGTTGGGTTTATCGCTATCAATTGACACTTGATCCCATCTTTGTGGAGAGATGGCATCCTGAAACACACACATTTCATATGGCACATGGTGAGTGTACTAACACTCTACAAGATGTGCAAATACAGATAGGACTTCAATTGATGGGATGGCGGTAATGGGTAGAACACATCGAGATTGGCCAAGGATATGTGAAGATTTATTAGGATTTCGACCAGGCCCATGTGATTTTCAGGGATCACGCTTACTTATAACGTGTTTGACTGCACATTTTCCCCAATTATCTGATGAGGACGATGAGCTTTATGTGCAACGTTATTCACGTGCATATATTCTACAACTTATCGGAGGTACCCTTTTTTATGATAAGTCAAACATTAAGGTGCATTTGATGTTCTTGCCTTTACTAGAAGATTTTTCTGAAGCTGTTCAGTACAGTTGGGGAGGTGCATGGTTGTATAGGGAGATGTGCAAATCCAGTCATAAAAATGCTTCTCATATTGCCGGCCCACTAGTATTACTGCAATTATGGGCATGGGACCGATTTCCACATTTGGCACCAATGAGGTTGCAACGGGCGAGACATGATAATGTCGGGGAAGATGGACTTCCAATGCCACTCCTCCTTCAGGTATACGGTAAGTCAATTCATTTGATTATTATATATGTATGTTATCATTTACATGTATTTAACTGTGCAATTTATCTCATAGATGGAAAGATGTTTTTTGTCTCATAGAGAGCTTCACACATGTTCTTGAAGTGTATCGATTTGGATTAAATAGACAAACTCCAGATCAGGTAATACTATGCTTTTTACTTATAACATAGGTAATACTCGGGTTTTGTCATATTATTTATAATATGGTTTTTATAAGTTATATGGCAACCTTATAATGATATTATCCATACACTTCCTGAATACTGCATCATGCACGAAGATATATGACAGTCTGTCTCTCCCCTCATTTGCTTTCATATAGTGGAATGGCATCAACCGGATAGTGTTCTAAGATAATTCGGTATGATTCAACATGTGCCCGATCCATGTGATACCGAAAGACGGTTGCATGACATAGACTTAAGGGGGAGAAACGAGCTAAATTGGGGCATCCAACATCAGGCATACATTGAGAGATGGGATGAGCGTAGGACACATATTGCTGAGGGGCACGTGGATGAACATGGATATGACAGCTCATACATGTTATGGTATCAGAGAATCACACGGCGATTCATACCTCAACAGAGAGCGTTATATGATTTAATGGTAATTTTTTTTATTAATTTATGTAATTAATGAGGCTTATATGGTCATTTAATAAGTAACTTATATAATGTCTTTTTATCTATGCAGATAGAGCGTCTGGGCAATATTAACAATTTGACACTTGATGATACTGAGCCGTCTTGGATAATGCCTCGAATCTGTAATGTGTGTAAGGTCTGGAATGCACAACTCATCTCAAAGAAGTCAACAAGAATCACACATGGCTCGAGACGGGCCATACACGCCGCCAGTCTTTTATATATTTGGAGGTGAGTCGGTGACTCAACTTGGTTCTACTTCCGAACCATTTCATCAACCTCAACGGCGTAGAGGAGGACAAGCTAGTGCTCCTGGAGGAGGAGGTAGAAGACGTGCCCGAAACTAACCTATTGTAAAAGATGCTCCTATTGTAGATGAAGAAAATCCACATATTGTGGAGGAAGACCCGTTGCTTATTATAGAGGAAGAAAATATAGCAGCAGCTATTTTAGAAGAAGGTCCATCCTCACAAGTAACTCAACTACAAACATATGGAAGACGTCTAAGAAGAATGAGGAGACGACCACCGTGTGGAACGTGATTAATTTATATTTTTTGTATTTGGATTTTTGTAGAATAATATAAATATAAAGTAATAAAATTGTTAAAAATGTATGATGTTTCATTGAGAATGTTAAAAATATATGCTATTTCATCGAGAATGTTATAAAATGTTCTGCAGAATGGATGATTTTTGTATGCAGGGTTGTGTTATGGGGTTGTGTTGATGATTTTTGTAATGTGAGAAGTATCTGCACTGAATGCGTCTTCGCGAAAGACGCATTCATGCTACACTGAAGGCGTCTTCGCAAAAGACGCATTCATGCTACACTGAAGGCGTCTTTACTTTTGCCAACTTGAAGTCGTCTTTACAAAAGACACCTTCCGATGTGGCACTTTCTACCGTAATTTTGGAATTAGATTCAAAATTAAATTATTTTCAGGATTTATTTTAAAAATTACATTAAAGCCAGAAATTACCCGGTATCAAGGATATGGATATCAGGGCCCTATAACTAGTATAAAATGGACATATCTAGGTAATCTAAGACAACATTTCAACATTGAGGGGCAAATGAAATAAACCTTATCCAATTTGACTCCTCCTGAGAGTCAAACACATATACATAACTAGAGATTGAAAGTAGAAGAAATGAAGAAGAGAGAATTAATGCATACTTAAAATAGCTAAGAGAGAATTAATGCATACTTGAAATAGGTAGCTTCAGCATTCCAGATCCAGATATTGCAAGGAGCTCGATTGAACTGTAGAGGCATTGATTATATTGATTCCCTTTAACATCATATATTTTTTTGGATATTTAAAGATTATAATAATTCCAAAACATGTTTTACAAACATACTAAAGATTATATTAATTCCGAAACACGTTTTACAAATATACAAGGGAGATTCCCCAAGAGTACAAATTTAAAGTCAAGTAGCTATTCTAATCCTACTTGAAATCAAAAGTCTAAACGGATAGCACCACTATACAACAATATGCAAAGCCCTGCACAAAGAAAACTCTCCAAACTAAAAATCAGACAGTCTAAAAACAGTATACCAGTTTCTTCTCATTTTTATATATATAATGCGGGTATCCGAGCTTTACCCGACTAATTCCCGCAGGCCTGGGGTTAGCGATCAAACTTCTAGTGGCCAAAGACTAGCTTGAACATAGGACCTCTGGAGAGCATAACCAAGGCTTTACCAGTGAGCTGCCAACCTTGGTTATTATACCAGTATCTATACTAGTACCTACCCACTTATACTAGCATCTATCTACAAACCAAACTAAAATCTGAACCTTTAAACAAGAAACAATGAGCAGACAGAAAGAACTGCAAAACGTTAATGATTCAAATATGTATTATCTTATATTTATTTCTACACACAAAGTATACAAAGTAATGTACAACAGAAGCTGCCAATAAAACTATGTACAATAAATAAATGGATTTTTTGTGTTCATCTACTTCCAGACCTTAACGGCCCCCACTCTACTGCCTGATGTCAAGAGTCTCTGGTTCAACTTAACAGAAGCCAAATGTAGTCTCTGGTTCAACTTAACAGAAGCCAAATGTAGTCTCTGGTTCAACCAGCAGAATCAGTGACAGCCGCTGCAAGAACTGCCTTTGCAGTTATTTAGTTGTAAAACTCTTCGTCTCCTGTTTAACAGAAATACTAGACAGTTTGAGCATAGACACTGTAACTTCAGGAGATAGTAAAGATCCCTCTTCCATTTGCCCATGGAGAAGATGAGAACAAAAGAAGAAGAGGTGCCAGCAGTCACATAACAAGAACATATACAGAACAACCTCTTTCCAGTTTGACAGCTAACACAAACAGGTTTAGCGTTGAAACTGTAAGCATGAGATACAGCAAATAAACATCTCTCTTCAGTTTGCTGATGGAGAAGACAAAAACCGATCCAAAGCAGAAGAATTATAAGCATTTATATGAAGAGAAATATGCAGAATAACGATTAGGAAGTGCTATTACATATACTGATTTTGTTTTTAAGAGGGGCATGCTTATATCTATTAGGAAGTGCTATTATATATACTGGTTTTGTTTTTAAGACGGGCATGCTCATATCTCTTTTGGCTTTACAGACGTTAAAAGATTCCTACTTTAGAAAGTCTTAACCCTTTTAAAGACCAAAGCTCAAATTTCAAGCTCTGTTCAACTGAATGCATAGTTAGTAGCACAATGATCAACGGAAGCCTTCAATCATTCTTGCTGGAGAGATGCTATGTAGGAAGAAGGAAAAAAAGAAAACCGAGCTCATTGCTTGCAGGGAAACGAGCCATTGGCTGCAAGTAGATCTACAAGATCAAGCATAAAGAAGATGGCTCGGTAATGAGATACAAAGCTAGATTAGTAGCTAAAGGATTTCTTCAAAAGATGAAGTCGAACCCCGACTTCACATGACTATGTCTGCTTCAAATCCGTATTGAATTTTATCAAACAAAATACAAGAATATAAGACCTCTAATTCTTTTAATATTACATGTCATCCCAAATCCTCAAAACAACTACCACCTATGTTTCCTGCAGATTTACTTTCAAATCTCTCGACACTTTAATCACCAAAACTATTTCTAACCATAAAAAATGTTAAAAGAGCGAAAACCATTTCAGCAAACAAAAGACTTACATTCATATGACCTCAACTATGCTGATTGTGATCAGTAAATATCAAAAAACTGATCCTCAATAATGAAAAGTGACTTACTACCTCATTTCTCACTAAACAAAGATTTACAATTATCTTCTCTTCTACTTATTAACACCTTCAACTTCGACTAGTTTTACACCAAAAAGAATATGAAACAACAAAAGATTACAGAACAAGATAAGGGAAGACACAACACTATAGAAAAAGATGAGGGAAGACACGACACTATATGCAGAAAGTACATTCCTTTGACAGACTTACAGGACACTATATGTACTGAGATTGCACGGTTTCTTGAAAAAAAAATTCCCACGTATGAAATGTAACTTAATCTAGGTACCTTCTAAACAGTTATATCTAGCTACCAAACGGAATTAAGAGAAGGCAAAACCCTAATAAACCATGTACTACCTGGCACCTGCACAACCTACACGGCAAAACTAGATTGTGTTTCATAGAAATCATCATTTCCAGCTCCCTTCAAGTTTGGCCACAATATACAGCAAGTTCTATCGATACTACAACACAAAAGAACAAGGGTTAAATAACAAACTGTCACAGCACTACTAAGCAAAAAAGAAAGAAACTTTAACAAAAACCTGTGATGACCCCATCGATGCATCTTCAAGTCAGCACCCCCAGTTAAGGGAAGCCTTGAATGGTTTCCAGGAAGTCGGGTGGAGGTTCATTCAACTCACCAACTTTGTACTTTGGATTCACATTACGTCGTGGATCTGGCTTGGTAGAATTCACCTTGCTTGGTCTGGCCAACGCCCAAGGCAAGCCGGACATTTCACGATCAATTTCAAAGCCACCACCCTCAATACCTACAAAGAAAAGTTGCAAATGAACTTAATTACATGTAGTGGATAAAAGGAAGAAAAATCAGTACTTAAGTGCTTCATGCAAAACTGTAGCAATTCACCATGCCAGTTCCTTTCATGAAACAAGCACGATCTATCCTCCGCATTTCAACAGAACCATTATATTTGAGAATATAGAGAACAAAAATCTTCAAGCGACTGGCTAAAAGTTGAATTGATAGGATAAATGGCACAGGGCATGATCATTTTATGACCAATGCCGGCTGTAGGAGATGGACCGAGAATCAACTTTTGGTCAGATAACTCGCCAGGGCTGGAGCTTTGTCTCCCTTATTCCCACAACTATATATCATGAATTCTTATAAGCAGGCAAATGTCACGAAGTCCAGAGGGCAGATAAAATATGGACTGTTCACAATAGGATTAGGTTACATATTCTCACTAACAAGGCAACCCAACCCTTGGAGAAATACTTTAACCTGCAAGTCTAAATTAACTCAACAACTCCATCCCCCCCCCCCCCCCNCCCCCCCCCCCCCCCCCCAAAAAAAACGGAAAAATAATGAGGAAGTAAATCATGTTTAATCAGATATATAGATTTAGTCTTAACACTAATGAAGATTAACTAGTATAGCAGTGTTGCTAAATAAACAAACAAAAGGGACAGATATACAACATAACTCACATCATCTGGTCGAGGTATTATCGTTTCTCAGCTCATGGATCTTCACTGACCACGCTGGAAAACAGACCTAATGTTTGATGGACAACATCATCTGGAATAATACCACTTGCCCTCATTTCATCATATATTTCATGTGCTATATCAACTTTTCCAATACTGCGATAACTGGCAATGAGAACAGTGTAAGTTACCACATCAAGAGTAACTTTGTTTCTCTTCATTTCATCAATCAAAGAGTTTGCAATATCCATGCGTTTTGACTTGCAAAACCCATCAATCAAACAGGTGTAAGTAACTACACTAGGTGAATGACCCCTTCTCGCCATTTCTTTAAACAAAGCACAAGCCTTATGCATGTCTCCAACTTTACAAAATCCGGCAATTATAGATGTGTATAAGATCTCATCCGGAACCAAACCTCTTTCAATCATTTCCTTAAACAAGTTATATGCATGATGCATTTTGCTCCTATGACAGAACATGTTAATGAGAATAGTAAAGGTGATTGTGTTGGGTGAAACCCCAAGTTTCCCCATTCTTGTGTACAACAACAAAGCCTTGTCTAGATTTGACTGTTTTGAAAACCCGTTGATAAGGATGCCGTAATGAACGACACTTGGAAATATATTTGTCTTGAGCATTATAGGAAATAACTCCCATGCTTTGTTTAATTTTCTTTCCTCGCACAACCTTTGGATAACTGCACTATAGGTATATGAGTTAGGCATTATACCTCTGTCCTTCATCCCATCCATAAGTTCGAAGGCGCTACCTAACTTTCCTTCTCTGCAATACCCCTCAATAATAATATTACAAGTCATTGTATTGGGGTTGACACCACATTTTAGCATGATATTGAAAAGTTCCAAAGCCTTGTCAAATTGTCCCATCTTGCAGAAGCCATGAATCAGACCATTAAAATTGAAAGCATCAGGAACCAAATTACTGCTTAATATCTCCTCAAGAAGCTCATTAGCCGTCTCCAAATCACCATGTGAACAAAATCCATTTATCAAGATGTCATAAACAATCAGGTCATACTCATAACCAGATTCCTGAAGATTACGAAACATGTTCAGGGAGATGTCCATCAGTCCGCTCTTACAAAGACCATAAATTAGTGAGGTATAGCTAACTACCGATGGTTTTAGTTGATAAAGTTCCATCTCCTCGATCAGATTGAGACCTCTCTCAATCTCCCCTATCTTGCAAAACCCATCAATCAAGATGCTGTAGCTATAAACATCTGGTAAATTTTCATATTTCTTCATTTCTTCCAAAACCATCAAAGCTTCATACATCTTGCCTTGTTGGCAAAATTCATGAATGACTGCATTATAACAATAAGCATTGACTGGCTGGTTTCTACGTCTCAAATTTTGAATAAAACACAAAGCAGACTTTGGACTACCAACTTTACAAAGTCCATGGATATATGTACCATATGTCACAACAGTTGGACGTTCACCACTCCTCACCAATTCCTCCAAAATCTTGGCTGCTTGTCCAATGTCTACCTTTCTTCCAAAGTGCCCTTTACAGTAAAAATTCATCATAATAGTGTAGGTGTAAACATTAGGTGAGGGCCCAGTATTCTTCAAATCCTCAAACAAACTTCTGACTGGTTCTGCCATGTTTTCTTCTGCCAAACACTTGAGCAAAAAGTTGCAGGAAAAAATATCTGGTTCAAGCCCAATATTTTTTGCCTGCAAAAACACATCTACAGCATTCTCAAGCATTGAGTTGCCAGCAAGAACTTTGATTAGGACATTAACTACAACATCTGTTCTTCCCACATTGTAATATGATTCGAATAGAGTAGGGAACAATTCAAACATATCATATTTAGCTTCCTTATAGTAACAAACAATATGTCTAAGAAGAGAGTAAATTTCTGTTCGCATTCCTGCCGATGCAAATGCGTGAATCATAATTCTAAATGCATATAGAGTAGAAGTAAACCCTTGCCACTTTACCGCCGTTGAGAAACTTATTTCCCTTGCAACCGTCCAATTCAAAGACTTGTACACTCTAACAACTAAATGAAATAGTTCATGACTTTTGTGCGCTCTTGGGAAGTCTCTAATTACAAAAACTTGATGTCCTAAATTTGGTTCAGCTGCCGAACTGTCATACAAATGATCTTCCACCAACAATGCTGAAGAAACAGTGTAATTCACTCTCAAAAGGCGCTGGCTATGGAAAGTAACTTGCTTGCGGAGCAAAACTGACTCAACCAAGAATATACCCATTAATCAAAATCTTTTATTGCCTAGAAAACACAGAAAAGAACATAAAAAGCCGCAAGAAATTGCAGTTCCATCAAGTAACAGGAAGCATGAGAAGTACTTTTCTGCCGATTTCAAATGGGAGCTAGAAATAATCAAGCCATGAAGCAAACAGCTCCGCATCATCATTTTCATGATAAAAGGGAAAGTGGTCGAACTTCGCAAGTAAAAATCCTAACAATTGCAGTTAAGAATATCAGAACTAAGATTTTGAGACTAAAAAAGCAGAAGACAGCTTCTACATTCCACCAAGTTTAATTGGCAGATTAAGAACAAAGAAAGCACGATGTTATAATAGCACCTCACGTTTAGATAGAGAACGGGAGTAGACGATGACGCGGTGGCTACGCTATATCTCCGATTGTTGTCATATTGGCTGTCGCGACGGACCTGACTGTTGCTCAATGGATTTGGGGAGAAGTGAGAGTTGAGTGCGAGCTAATAAAACGACGTGTTTTGTACCTATATCTTCGGTGGTTCGTTCGGTTCGGTTCTGTTAAGAAATTACGGGAGCAAACGTTCTTTCTTATCTTTCTTTTTTCTCTTTATTTCTTACAATAATTATTACTTATAATTTATATTATATTTTATATAAAATAAATACATATTATAATATTTTTCTTTTTTTCCTAATATATTTTCATTCAACTAAGTTATATAACAACGTTCTGAGGAAAAATAACTAAGAGGCTGTTTTGTATAGGGTTATCTTAACCTAAATGTCGGAATATTAGTAAAACTTAGAGATTCTTTTAAATGGTGTGACAAGTTATAAAATTTTTAGATATCTGGAATATAAAGTTACCCTCAAATATATTCTTAAAATTGAGGAGTATATTTATACTTGGCATTTCCCATTAATTTTTTCTTATATTTTTTTCCAAATTAACCTCAATCACTCCCTCACATCGTCTTTCATATACATGCTAAATAAAGGGTAATTGGACAACTGAAATATATTTTAAATATGGTCGATTAAAATTTGTTTACTAATTACCCAATATTGCTATAATTTATTTTTAAAATACCAATATGAATAAGAGTGTGATAAGTTATGTGTTTATGGTCTCTTGGATGGATGAAATTATTTCTAATTTTAGCATTATATAGTAGTCCAATGGTAAGGGTAAAATTATAAATTTCAATTTTTTTATAATAAAATAATTTAACATTCTCACTGTTTAATTTGTTTTTTATTTTATTTTTATCTTTTTTTTAGTTGTCACCATTTCTCAATATTTTATTTGTATCTTGTTTATTAAGTATTTCATCTACCATATTTTTTAGATAAATTTACATTGTAAACACCATGATAATGTAACAATTTAGCCATTAAAATTAGCAAGCATGTAAGTAAAAAATGAATAAAAATAAAAGAAATTTAAATATAAAATAAAAGATTTTATTTTATCAAAGAAATAAATTAGCAATTATATATTACCCTATTATAAATTAAATAAAAAATAATTAAGAAAAATAAATTAATTAAGAAATCATACATAAACTTAATTCAGTTCATGGGTGGGTAAAATTAAAAATTTATAATTATATTTATAACATTCCCTCCACATTCAATTAGAACAAACAAAGTAATTTAACATTTTCATCATTAAATCATAACATTCACAAGTGTGACAAACAAAGTAATCTTAATTTTCCGGATATATACTTTTCCACAATCATATTCCAGCAATCTTATTCCAAAAATCATTTATTCACAATCTTATACCGAACGACCCATAAGAGTATGTAGTAGAACGGTGTCCTCAAAAACAAAAAGAAAAGGTGATGTTGTGAGAGTAAACTTTTTATTTCATGTGTTTACTTTAAACTTGATCTTCATTTTTTTCTTTGATGTAATATAACTTTTTTGTAAACTTTGTTTAACCATATTTATGTAACATACTAATTATATTAACACATAAGATATAACATAACTAAAGGTTTGAAAGCTTATTACAGTTGGATTATATTTTAGTTATATGATTTAAATTTTAAAGAGATAATTCAATTTTTTTATATCAAATAAATTAATAGAAAGTTATAATTCTCGATAACTTAAAACTAGTTAAAAATATTATAATTCAAGTTATCAAACTAAATTTAATTAAATATATTTAAATTTTTTTAATTCATTAAGAGGCGAATGGATTTATAATTAATGCACACTTTAATCAATCTATTATAATTTGATGAAGAAAAAATAAGAGTGTGTAGTCGAACTGTGTCCTTAACAATTAAAAGAGAAGTGATATCATGAAATTAAACTTTCTATTTCATATTTTACTTTAAACTTGATCTTCATTTTTTCTTTTCTATTGCAACATTGATTTTTTTTTGTAAATTTTGTGTAACCATTTTATGTAACATACTACTACACTAACATAGAGAATATAACATCACTAAAACTTTTTAAAGTGTATTACAATTGAATTATATATAGTTATATTATTTAAATTTTATAGGGATCATTCACTTTTTCTAAATATAAAATAAATTAGTAGACAATTATTTTCTTCTCAACATTGTTACTATTCATTTAAATTATCAAAATAAAATTAGTTAAAAATATTTATTAATTAGTTGTTATTTCTAAATTCAATAATAGGTGAATGTATTTAAATTAACGAACACTTTAATCAATTTATTATAGTTTTTTTAAAATTAATCAGTTATTAGATGTTTCATATAAATCGAAATGTCATTTTGGATAATATATTAATTGAAAAAACTATACCGAACTGATTATCATCTCCTCCTAGCTTTTAAATACGATTGTTTCTTCAAAACTACTAACTGTTCATCTTCTATAAAAAGCTATCTTCCAAAACTCTATTTCTAAACAGTTCAACTCAACATTTCTCTTTCTTCTCAATGATTATATTTTGATAAATGCATATTGATTATGAGTTAATTTAAAATCTTCTACTTGCATCAATTTATTTTATTTATTCGAATATAAAAACAATTTAATTTTAAATACTTATTACTTTCTTTGTTGGCTTTTTTATTACATCACCATAGAATGTTTTTTGCTCTTACCGTCAACTAAAAAAAAATATTTCTCATTTACATTTTTTATGGAAAAATATAAGTGCTTTTAGTAATTAGATAAGGCTTACCTTAAACAAGTGTAGTTATTTCATGCTCAGAAAAATATCATAATTTTCGTATTCTAACCAATATAGGTTATTAAATTAAAATTTTCGTTTTCTAACCATATAAGTTATTGGATTTCCATATTCTAACCTTCCCTCCAAAAAGTGTTAGGCGCCTTCTTGTTTTGTTTTCTTCTTTCGTTCCATTGCTCTGTTTTCCTTATGTCTATCCTCACTTCTTCTTCGCATCTTCTTTCCTTGCTTGTTACCTTGTTTCTTTCCTCGTTATCCTGCGTTTGCACCCTGTTTTTCTTTTCTCTTATAGATAGTGGAATTCTTCTAGATCTTGATGATGTCATTGCCAATGAAAACTCTGAGAATAATCTTTGGATGGTTGGGAATGTCATAGAAAATAGAACTATCAATGCTTCTATCATGGTTTTTGTCCTTCGAAGAAGTTGGGGTATCGATGAGGGTTTGAATATCAAAACTTTGGATAAGAATATCTTCATTTTATGTTTGGTTGTAAGAAAGAGAAGGATAAAGTTGAAAGAGAAGGATAAAGTTGAAGGCAAAGGTATGTGGAGCTTTAATGGTAATCGTCTTATTCTTAAAGGATATATATGTCTCTGAATCCCAGCCTTCTGAAATATCTTTTGACTCTTTTCTCTTTTGGATTCAATTTCAAGACCTCCCTCCTAAGTGGATTACTGAACATGTTGTGAAAATGATTGCTGCTCAAGTTGGGGAAGTCATGAGCATTGATGAATATACTCTTAAAGGTCATCTAGCTGGATCTATAAAAGTCAGGATCATCTTTGATATCAGCTCTACTCTCAAGGCTGGTGTTTGGGTTAAGAGGAAATATCATATCCCAATTTAGATTGAAATTAGGTATGAAAGGTTGTCTTTCTTTTGTTTCCAGTGTGTTAACATTTGTCATGATACTTATTTCTATCTAAGTTCTTCTAGAGTTAAAAGATTTTTTTTTAGATTGGCTTAAATCTGAAGCCAACCTAAGAACTCCTAATTTTGTTAAGGAAAAGTATATTTCTAAGGAATGAATTAGAAATGGGAATGCTCATGATTGTGAAGTCAATCAGTCTCAATCTCCTGGCCATGTTTCCACCTTAAATAATGCTTTAAGTCTTGAGGCTTTAGGCAATCTATTGTTAGGGATTCCTTGCATAACAAGGCTAATTTTGGCTGGATCCAGCTATGTTTCTGTCCCTATTTCTAATAATATGGAGGCTCTCACTGATAAATTTAATTTTGTTGCTAAGATAACCAAGGAGAAAATGAGGTAAAGAATAGAGGAAGAGAAGAGGTAGGCCTAAAAGTACAGGTAAGGAGGCTAAAAATCTATCTGAAAGTAAAAGACAGAACATGGATCAATAATGGTTTCAAGGTGTTGATCTTCAGGATGCTCTTGCTGCAAATAGTTATGAAGATTTGGTTGATCGTGATAGCAATGGTGGGTCTTCTCACCATGATAGTTTGGTTATTAATGATGAGGTTGTGATAGTTTTACCTCACAAACCATCCAAGGATCAATGAAGCTCATTGTCTGAATTATCAAGGGCTAGGGAATGCCTTGACAATTCATGCTCTAAAGGATGATCTTGTCCTTCACTAGCCAATTGATCTTTTACTTGAAACTAAGGCTAAATCTAGAATTCCTGTGAGGATTGCAAGGTATCTGAAATTTGATTTTTGGCATGTCGTGGAGCCTTTGGTTTCTTTCTGGGGGCATTTTAGTTTGCTGCAACAAGCCCTTGTCTGTCCTTTCTCATCACTTTAGGGGTAATCCAAACTTGGAGCTTCATAAACTTAAGTCTGATATGGCTCTAATTTCTGATATTCTAATTCTGATGGACTTGCTAAGAAGTTAATCAAAGATAAAATTAGAAACATTTGGTAGAAATAAGAGCTTTTTTGGAAGCAGAGAGTTAAGATTCATTGGTTGAAAAGTGGTGATAAGAACTCTAACTTCTTTCACAGATTTGTTCAACATTAGAAGGCTTGTTAATAAAGTTCTCAGACTTAAGAACAACCTTGGTATCTGGCATGAGGGTGAGACTAATGTCTGCAACATATTCAGGGAATATTTTTCTAATTGTTTTGCTGTTGAAAACAATTATGATGAAGTTTGGGTGCTCAATCACATTTCTCCTTCTATTCCTGATTTTCAAAATACTTTTCTAGCTGTTGATATCATAATTGATGAAGTTAAAACTATTGTCTTTGGCCTTGGTCCTGATAAAGCCCCAGGTCCTGATGGCATTCCAGGTTCATTTTACCAATTGCATTTGGACATTATCTGTTTAGATGTATTTAAAGCTATCCAATTTTTTTTAAAGATGTTATATGCCTAAGTTTGTTAGTGAATCTCTTATTACTCTTCTCCCTAAGATTGATCACCATGAGCTTCCCTCTCACTTTAGACCAATTTCCTTATGTAATTTTATTTACAAAGTTATTGTTAAGGTACTTGCTAATAGATTAAAATCTGTCATGTACTGTTGTATATCTAACTCTCAAGGAGCCTTTGTTTCCAGTAGACATATTCAGTTCTTATTGCTCAAGAGATCTTTTATCATCTCAAAAAGAAGAAAAGGGAGGTAAGGAGTTGTGATTATCAAGGCAGACATGGCTAAGGCATTTGGCAGAGTTAATTGGATTTTTCTAAAGCATCTCCCTGAGAAGTTTGTTTTTGAATCAAAGTTTATTTCTAAGATTATGAGGTGTGCCTCATCTATTAATTATAAGATTCTTGTTAATGGTAATCCATGTGCTGATATTGCTTCTGGGAGACCCTTTGTCTCCCCTATATATTTATCATTGTTGCTGAATCACTCTCAAGATGTATTGATCATGTTGTTGATGTCGGTAATGTTAAGGCTGTCAGGTTAAAGAGAGCTAGTCCTCCTTTGTCTCATCTGTTTTTTACAGATGATTGTCTTTTCATCACTACTGCTGATGTTGGATCATGTCATCATCTCAATAATTGTATCTTCAAATATTGTCACGGTTCCGGTCAGCAGGTTAATCTTCAGAAGAGTAATCTTTGGTTTAGCCCTAGTGTTAGACCTGACTTAAAGGAGAACATTGCTAACATTTTCCAGATGTCGTTATCTTCTAGTAAGGACTGCTACTTCGGTCTCCCTCTTGACTGGTCTCATTCTAAAGTAGCTTTATATGCTTCCCATCATGATATAATGTCTAAAAAGACTACCTCTTGGAAGCTTAGTCTTCTCTCTTTGGGTGGTAAGGAGATACTTTTGAAAGTTGTGGCTCAAACTTTGCCATCTTATGTTATGAGAACTTTTAGGCTGCCCAAAAAAGTTTGTCATGACTTGCAATCTATAGTCATGAACTTCTGGTGGTCTAATAGTGAGAAGTAGTTTGGTATTAGATGGTGCTCTAAGGATAAATCGACTAGCAGTAGAGGTAGTGGAGGTCTTGACTTAAGATATTTTGAAGATTTCATTGTTGCCTTACTTGCAAAGCAGGCTTGGTCTGTCCTTCATAATCCTGATTCACGTTGTTCTAAGCTCATGTTGTTCTAGGCTTCTTAAGAGTCTCTACATTCCTAACTCCTCTTTTTTGGATGCAAGATCTCTCAAGAGCAGCTCTTGGGCTTAGAAGAGCCTTTGGTGTGGTAAAGAGGTCAGAATAAAGAAGATGCTTGGAGAGTTGGTAATAGAGTATCCATCAATGTTTAAAATGACTATTGGCTGCCTAGTGGAAGGAAGCTTATTCCTCCTGGCAATGAGAGGTTACTTATGTTGCAGACTTAAAAAATGGTCATTGTTGAAACTTCAGTTTGATCAACCAGCTATTTCCACCTTGGATTGTTAATGAGATTATGTCTATTCACATTCCTTTTTCTTCTTCTAAGGCAGGTTTATTTGGCCATTTTGTAAGGATGGATCCTTACAGTTAAGTCTTGCTATCATACTTTGCATGATGACAAGGTTGGTGATAAGGGTGTTAGCTCTTCATCTTCTGTCCTTATTCATAGTAAGTTCTTAATTTCTTTATGGCATCTTAATATCCCTCAAAAAATCAAATTGTCCATCTGGAGGGCTATTAATGATTTAATTCATGTTAAGAAGAATCTTGTTAGAAGGAGAATTATTTTTTATTCTATCTGCCCTATTTGTCCATCTACTAAAGAATCTTATTTCCATGCTACTGTGGGTTGTTCTTGGAGCTCCCTTGTTTGGTCCAGCTCTTCTTTACAGCTTAGAGCTTCTCATAATGCAGATTCTGATTTTAGATCTTGGACTCAGATCATCTTCTTAACCTTTTTTCTCATCCCGATGGTGGTAAGGATAGTGCAACTCTTTTCTGTTTTATTTGCTGGGCCATATGGAAATCCAGAAATAGTTTTATTTCTTAGAAAATACCTGTTGATATTATTATTACTGTGTTATGCTGCAAAATCGTGTTCTGAGTTTATTTGTTCAAATTCTGCTGTCTGTGATGCTAATGTGTCCACTGAACCTACTGATGTATCTGTTATGCCCTCTGTTGTTTCAGGTGCTCCTGAAGTTTTTGGTGGTTCTGTTATGTGTGATACTTCCCTGTCTTCTTGGAGCCCTTCTATTTTTTGCTCATTTAAGATCAATTGTGATTCTTCTTTTGATGCATCTAAGGGTTTATCTGGTATTGGTGTCATTGCTCGGGATTTCGAAGGCAATATGGTTTCTTTTATTGCCAGATCGGCTCCATCTTTCTCTGCCCAGCATGGTGAACTACTTGCTATTTCTAAAGCTATATCTTGGGCATCTTAAAGTAATTGAACTAATTGCTCAATTGAGTCTTATGCTCAATCTGTGGTTAACTGACTCATTAATAATATTTGCTCTGATTGAAAGTTGTCCTCTCTTTTTACTAATGTCAAAAGGGTTTTTGATCTGTATAGTTGTAATCTGTCTTGGGTTAAATTGTGTAAAAATTCCATTGATGATGTTAGAGCTTCTTATGGCAAAGATCATAATATGAATTTCGTTAATACATCTTCTTTACCTTTTTCTATTTCTAGATTGATTAGGAGAAATTGATTGTAACAGGCAGAAGGCCTCCTTGATTGTCTTCTCCTTATTCTCTTTGGAATGTAATCAAATTGTTCAAAATAAAATTATCATAATTATTACTTTACTTTTGGACTCAATTATATTATTGCTCAAATGATTTTGCATTCCTTTTTCATATATATATATATATATATAATATTACTATTTATTTGCTTCATATTATAACACCAAATTGAAGTTGTTTAGAGAAAGTTTGCAATCCTTTAATTTTTATATTTTAAATTAAAATTTTTGATATGACATAAATAATGTATCTTAAGAAAATATAATTGATTAAACTACATATGGCGCACCTGAGTGTTGTTGAGTAACATTTTAAAAAGATGAAAGTATGGGAGGAACTTCCCTTTTATACAACTATTATTCTTAGATTTCTAATAACAACCTTTAATCATCACAACTTTATGCTAAATCTCCAAAACAATCAATCTTACCAATATTAAAATGCAATTTTGGCTCAGATGAGATAGAACAACATTTATATTTGTAAATAGTCCATAATTAGTCATAACAGCTAAAAAAAGGTGCAAGATGATAGAAGTGCAACTAAAAGGTGCAAGATAGCAATTATTCACACAAAATAGGATATCAACTAATCTATATCTATAATAATATATCAAAAGTGAACAATTTGGTCCACTTTTTATTGATACATACCCAAATTCAACTTCTAACTTACATGTGACATTTAATAGATTATTAGTTTTTAAATTATAATAAACTGATTAAAATAGGCATTACTTTTTTAAATTTATTCACTTATTTAGTGAACTTGAACAAAATAAGTCATTAATAAAAAAAATTGTTAGTTTCAATTTGATAACTTTAAATGAATTCTAGTAAGTCATTTAAGAAACAATAAAAAAGTACATCTTTCTACTAATTTATTTTAGTACAGTGGAAAAGTAAATTATCTCTATAAAATTTAAAATATAATCCAATTACAACACAATTTTAGAAACTTTAGTTATGCTCTATGTTATGGGTGCTTTCCCACCTCCAATGATGCAATGACGTGTGTTGCGACACATCATATTGAGAAGCTTAAGACAAGAGCAAGTTCCCAAGGAGGAGGATCGACCTCACTCAGCCAGTCTCAAGAGAGCTCGCATCGTACAAACCCGAGCTCATAGAAAGGAAATGTTAAAACTCATGAAGAGAGCTTGGATGACCCCGAGCGTAGAGTCATTGACACTCCCTGCTAAGCCTAAGCATTCAACCGGTCTCATCGCCGTGGCAGAATGATATGATAGCTTCCGCTTGGACACCTCATGGGAACATCGATACTTAATATCCGCTTTATGTCAAAGGTCACCTCCTTCATATCCAATCAGCGCCAATCAAGACAGGTTCATGTCCTGGGAAACTTCCCCAACACGCCTTTGAAGGCTCCTTCAACACACATCCTCCTACACAAGGACTCAGGTATGAATATGTCGAGGAATTAACAAAAAATGTATGATCATTCTCCCCAAGAACTTTATGCCGAAATATCAACCATCTACTAACTTAGGCATTAGAGGCCCTTAGGCGGGGCAACCACCCCCCGGTTCCTCACATTTATGGTTCTTTATATGTGTTTTGTAGACATCAAGGTTGTGAGGAGATCCACCTAGAAAGAGGAGGACATTTAGTAGAGAGGAAATATCACGTACGGAACCACTGTCGCAGATCCTCCCAGAAGAAGGATTCCAACATTTAACAAGAAATACCGACATCTGTACTGTTAAAGTTTTCGGCTAAAATAGTTGGCGTTGTTTGTGGGAACATGACTATAAACCCATCATCATCGAAGCATTAGGAGCCATTTCTCTTCCTGCACGGAGAAGATGGGTCCAACGTTGTATGCCGATGAAATTGAGGACAAAGAGGTAGACCTACTCATCTCTCCACTGGGAAAGGAACCTCGTACCTCCCTCGGAACTACCCAACAAAAGGAAGAAGGATGTGATGGTAGTAACCTCTGCTGCAACCCGGAGAAGGATGAAAGGCGTACCATCCACCACCCAAGTCATGACGGTTTCTTGCATGGAAATGATCGCCCCCACGGAAGACGGGGCTGCACCGAAGCCTGACCCCAAAAGGCCAGGTTCCCCCTTACTAAGATTCTGGTTCGGGTCATCCCCAATAAAGAAATAGGGATGGTCTAGAATTTTCACACCAGCCTTTAAAAGAACCAGGCTCTTCACAATGGGGGCACGCTAACGTAGCTTCCCCCCTCCTCTGCGCTCCCAGGTGAAGTAAACGGCTCCATAAGAAATGAGGAGGTCATAACTGGCGCACTTCCCGAGGGTCAGCCTTGAAAGGGGATTCGAAAGGCCGGAATGGTTGGTTGTACCCTTGCCATATTATTGGAGAGGAAAGATCACGACAAGCCCATACTTACCCACGAGTAGAGTATGGAGATCCTAGGTCTCGTCTTTGACGCAAGGATGAAGCTCGGACAAGGTGACACTTCAACAAAAAAGGGAGGGCCTAAAGCTTATAAAATATAAGCTCGACTATGCCCGACCTCCTACCTCGGTGTACCGGATGATAAAGGCTAAGTACTTCTCAACGATTTTCATATAAGGGGTCTCTTTCTCTCCCCATTTAGGATTAATATCTCGTAGAAACATTTTCGAGCAAATTTATTTCTATTGAAAAATAGAATGTGCTGCATGAATATTTGCCAATGATTTTCTGGATATTCTGCAAGCCTCTGAAGATCAACTCTTCTACGACACGCGAAGAAGGCAAAAAAGTAATGACTGGTGAGGTGCTCCAGCCCACCAGTCAGGATTAAATAAAAAGTGATGATTGGTGGGTGCTCTAGCCCACCAGTCATGATTAAACAAAAAGTGATGATTGGTGAGGTGCTCCACCCCACCAGTCAAGATTAAACAAAAGGGATGTATTATGAGGCTCTTCAGCCTACTAGTCGGGATTAAATAAGGAGTGATGTTTGCCGAACACCTCAGCTTGCAGACGGGATCAAGGATCTAGCCAGAATAGGTAGGCCTGGCTAGATATCGACAAGTCATGTTTGTCGAGCACCTGAACTCGTAAGCGGGATCAATGAGCTTGCTAGAGCAGATACTCCTGGCTAGATTTTAGAAAATGGTCTGCCAAGCACCTCAACTCATAAACGGAATCAAGGATCTTGCCAGAGTAGGTACGTCTGGCTAGATATCGACAAGTGATGTATGTCAAGTACCTCAGCTGGTAGACGGGATCAAAGATCTAGCCAGAGCAGGTACACGTGGTTAGATATCTTTAAGTGATGTTTGTCGAGCAACTCAGCTCGTAAACGGGATCAATGATCTAACCAGAGCAGGTATGCCTGGCTAGATATCGATAAGTGATGCATACAGAGCACCTCGACTCACAGACGGGATCAAGGATCTAACCAGAGTAGGTACACCTGGCTAGATATCGACAAGTGATGTTTGTCGAGCACCTCAACTCGTACACGGGATCAAGGATCTAGCCAGAGCAAGTACGCATGGCTAGATATCAAGAAGGATATCTATCAAGCACTATAGCTCGAAAGGCATGGATAAGGCCCTCTGATGAGCGCTTCATTGATTTATCTAGAGCAAGAATGTCTGGATAGGTGATAAAGGAAAAGTTCTCTGACTAAAGACCAAAAGAATTCAACTTTCTTTCTAAATCACCAGACTAGGAAAAAACTCAAGTAAGACAGAGCATGTTCGACAAAATGTCAAAAGCTAAACGCTTAAGGTGAGAAAGGTTCACCTGAACAGACCTCCTGGATGGGAACACAGCTTCATAAAGGTCACAACAGGTCTGTACGACCCATGACCTACAAGATTAAGTCCACCAAAGAAAATATCAAGGCCCTTTAAAGCCCACTCCAACTCAAAAGTTAGTAGAGAAATAACGTCCGGCATAATAGTCGGAACAACCACGTCGCTCAGGATAAAGGTTCGTCCAGACCAAGATAAAGCTCGACTGAGAAAAAACAAAACTCTATCTACTTGAGGTATGTTTTCAATAGGAAATAAGCAAAAGCAAAAACTAATAAAAGAGTCAGAGGTAAAGAAAGTTTATTTTCATTAATAAACAGAGGACTACAAGCACAAGTAAATAATCCTCCCCACCCGGGTTGTTGGTTGTAGGATCTCTAAGGCTTGTGAATTTTTTTGAGGTCTTCTGTTGCTCTACTCTTGAATACAGAATTTAAACCACGAGCGTTTATCGATTTCTGAGTTCAAGATGAAGACGAATTCAATCTCTCCCATTTAGGAAGAGAGAAGAAGGCAATACCCATCAAAAAATTTGAGGCGAGCCCGAAGAGAGTGATCGCAAGAGATTGTGCTCTCCTAAGGTACGCTGTGACAAGCGGTTAGTGGTCTGAAATGGTGAAAGCTGTAAAGTCAGGGAGAAGGTGGTAGCCGGGAAGGTTGCCCTAGCACAGGCAAGGCTGTCAACCATGTTACAGGCCCTTGTTAAGGGTAACAACTCTGCAACCAAGGACGGGTAGCCAACGCAGAGAAAAAGTTCACCGGATAGGCTTGGCGATGGCATAAAAATCACCGCGAACGGTGCACCAATGACCTTGGAATGTGACGTGTAAAGGACGATGAATAGGGAAATGACAACCATAAAAATAAAGTCAGGACGATCGTCAAAAGAGGAAACCCCCCCTTCCAAGAATGAAGGACGCCCCAGAAGTGAAAGGGTCGTTTTCAAAAAGAAGAGAATAGAAATAGGGCAGGAACAAAATTTTCACTCTAATTATGCCCTATGAAGAAGGAAAAGATGGAGGGAATGAGGAGAGAAATTACCTATTTATAGGCCTTGAAGAGGAAATCCACCCATTTAATGGGGGAATTTACTCCAACCATAATGGCAACCGTTGAACGACGAGAGAGTTTTGAGAAACCAAACGTCGTCTAATCAACTACAAGAGTGATGAAAACACGCATCTGAATGAAGCGGCACGCCTAAGAGCCCCCCCCCCCCTGGCGTGCTTCTATGAACCAATAATGCCTTTGTTCCCGAGAAATCGACAACATTAACTCTCGGAAAGGATGAAACGGCATACGACAAAAGTCGGGGAGGTAATTACTTATGTTCGATGTTATCCTCTCTAAGAGGAAAACTCTGAACACGTGTGAAAAACTCAGGATGATTGAAAACAACCTAGTTATCACTGCATAAAGACAACCTGGACGAGGAACTGAGATAAAGAAGTCTTCGGACATGGGTGAGGAAGCCATCCAAATACTCGACTGGGACAACTGTTATGGATATTTTCCCAACCCCTAATGATGCAATGACGTGTGTTGTGTCACATCATGTTGAGAAGCTTAAGACAAGGGAAAGTTCCCAAGGAGGAGGACCGACCTTACTCAGCTAGTCTCAAGAGAGCCTTAGTCGCACAAACTCGAGCTCACAGAAAAGAAAAGGGTAAAACTCATGAAGAGAACTCGGTCCGAGTGTATAGTCATTATTACCCGCCAAGGGTAACGACCAAGGGAACACTCCCTCCTAAGCCTCAACATTCAACTAGTCCCATCATCACGGCAGAATGACAGGATAGGTTCTGACTGATCACCTCATGGGCACATTGCGACACTTACTATCCGTCACCTTTATGTCAAAGGTCACCTCTTTCCAATCCAACCGGCGCCATTCAAGACATGTTCTTGTCCCGAGACACTTCCCCAACACGCCTTTGAAGGCTCCTTCGACACGTATCCTCATACACAAGGACTCAGGTATAAATATGTCGAGGAATTAACAAAAAAAAATGTATGTTCATTCTCCGCTTAGGATTTATGACAAAATTGTTGAAATTGTGTCCATAAAGTAGGGTGTAATAACTATTTATGAGTATTTAATTATTTCTCTAACATTTATGTATTACTGAATTCTATTAATCAATGAAATTTTTTTTAATTAAAGTGTGTTTATAATTTACTTAAATCCCGAAACTATTGTCAACTTAAGATGAGTAAAATCATAGGGGTCTTCCACACAAACTCTTATGAAATAATTCAGAATGTTATTCGTAGTTTAAGGATCGACTGTGCAATCGAGTTCGATTATGACTGTTAGGTTGAACCAAAGGATGCCGGTCTTGAGACATGGGAGTGGATACTCTAACGGTTGACCTAGATATCTGGAACATGTTGAATGGAGCAATAACAAATTAATTTGGTGCAAAACCGTTTATCTAGCTCTAAATCTAATTGTTTGCACCTTAATGGTATTTTTGTGATTACCTTAATTCTGAGGTGAATATGAAATTTGGTTTGGTTACTTGCGGTCTTTGATACACAAAAGGAGTGAGTTTCAATTTCCAGACAATGTCTCGACTGTTAGGATTATGATTTTGCTAGTCGTCGCGGCGCGTGCGCGGAGGAAGCAAGGAGGCGCATGGCCTTTTAAAAAATTAAAATTTTAATAAAAATTGAATCTTTTAATAAAATAAAACTTGCGCAACGCCACGATAACCAAATAAAATTTTTATTGAAAACTCTTGTTCAATCAATCAGGAACCATTATATATTTATAAGTTAAATCTACAACATACAAGGTTAGAAATCATATACCTCTATAGTCTATATCAAGAGTCCTTGCAAAAATCGATCGATCCTCCGTTCTCACGAAATTGTCTCAACGATCAGTAGACTCCGAGATGTACACCAAGATCTTCTAAGTCAATCTTCAACGCACTAGCATGTGTGTTGCCACATAAAATAATACAAGACATTTTTTTGTCTCTAGATGTTCTCGACACATGAGATCTAGATATTTATTGAGAATGATTTTTATGAGACGATTCTCTAAAAGAACATGATGATTATTGATTTACGTTTAATCACAGAAGAAAATCCTTCTGACACAAATCGTGTTCTCAATTCAACTCTTGATTGACGAACTGATGATCTGATAAATTGATTATCTCCTATTCTTTCAACAACCAAGGTTATTAGAATAATATATGTATATATTCTAGATAATGACGTATCAGATTTTTAGGAATAAACTGAAATAATATTTTATTATAAAATTACCAATTATAGTGGGACCCACTGCAATTGCTACAGTGCCACATGACATTATAGTAGTCCATGTCAATTTTTGATAATCCATCAGTGATTGATACGTGACAATTATTGTGAATTAAATATTTATTATAATCAGATAATTATCTAGATATCAGTTAATTCAAAATTCACATATCTGATTATCCTTATTAACTAACTTATTTGTTATTTCACAAATAACATATTTTGTTTATTTAAATTATTATCTAAAAATAATATAATTATCTAATGTCATAAATTAGATATTTTGTCTCACTTATCGCTAATTAAAAAAATCGATAATTATATATATATAATTTCCAAAAATTATATTTAAATATATAAATCATTTAAATAATTAATTAATCACACATAATTATCTCATAATTATGTACTTGCCCCAAAATAAAAATTTATTTTACAAGTCAGTCCTTTTTCTCATGTCCTGAAATATTCACACCCTATACAGCGTAGTATAGAGGTGACTTGAAAACCATGGACCTATAATCCTAAGCTCCAATAAACTAGATTATTAAGTAAACTCTTTATTTAAATAATTTTATTTATTAATTTCATTATTATTCTACTATAAATATGGAATTACATTCTTAGAGATTATAGAATGTATTTAAAGCGTATTCTCATGTAGTCCACTGACAATCATTTCATGTAGTTCTGTCCTCCAATTATTAGTTCGTAAATTAGAAATGGTCAAAATTACCATTTTACTCTTCTGATTACCTCTTGATCCTCAAATACCATTAATCCACTAGTGAATGACTAACTTATAATCTTATTATAAATTTAGGCTCAATAACAATTCAGTTCCAGAATTAACACTTAAGGAAACCAATATACGATCCGTTAAAAAAACTTAGATTCCAAATCTTGTAAGATCATGTCCCTAGCCATCTACATCATTGAATCTCCAAAATAAAAGTCACTAGCCTGATCAACAAACAAACCTTAGCGTGTGAAGCAAAAGATCCAGTAGACATGCATAGGATTCAGACTGATCTATATATGATCATCGAATTGATGTGTATTAAATCTTTTTTATAAACGGCACGTTAATAAAGATATTAATTTATATCGATCATGTCATATATAATCTTATTATATAAAGTACATTCATTAAGATGTCTATCCACATCAATTATCCGGATCTAGATCACACACATTCATAATGCTTAGTGAACCGTACTAGCAACCATTCATTAAAGATTCAATATTTTAATATGTTGTTGACAATTTTATTCATTATTTATTATCTTAATCCTCTCGTACTAATATAAGATCATAATCTCATTAATGAGTATGAAATTTTGAGGTATTTATATGAATTATTCAAAGATAATTTAAAAGAATAATTATAAGAAAAATGTTAATCCTCTTTAAATTTCATATCAAAATGTCAATACACATTTTTTTAGGGCATAACCCCCAGCAATCTCCCACTTGCCCTAAAGCAAATGTGGAATCTCTCTTAATCTCATGTTACGCACGTGACCCACAAATGACTTCGCAGGAAGTGTTTTTGTAAAAGGATCAGTCATGTTCTATTCTGATGCTATCTTTATAACAGTCACATTCCATCGATACACGATCTCTCTTACAAGATGATATTTCCTCTCTATGTGCTTGCCCCTCTCGCGACTCCCCGATTCCTTGGGATTTGCTACTGCCCCACTAGTATCACAGTACATTATCAGTGGCTTGTTTATATATGGAACTACTTCCAGATCAGAATAGAACTTTCTAAGCCATACTACCTCTTTCGCTGCTTCAAAAGCCGCTATATATTCAACTTCCATAGCGGAATCTGCAATGTTGAATTATTTAATACTTCTCCAGACTACAGCTCATCCAACTAGTGAATATTGATCTAGATGTCGACTTTCGACTGTCTCTTTCTAATTGATTATTAGAATCAGTATATCCAGTGGGGTTCAGGTCTCCACCTGAATAAACAAGCATATAGTTTCTTGTTCTCCTAAGATACTTGAGAATGTTTTTACTGCAATACAATTTTCCAAACCTAAATTCAATTGATAACGACTGACGATTTTCACTGCATAATAGATGTCTGGTCTCGTACACAACATGACATACATGATATTTTCAACTATTGAAGCATAGGGAACCTTTCTCATATCATCTTCCTCATTAGGTGTCTTAGGACATTGTTCCTTGGAGAGGACAATTCCATATCTAGTCGGTCATTGACCTTTCTTGAAATTCTCCATAGAGAATCTCTCCAGCACCTTACAATATAAGATGACTGAGAAAGTACTAAGAACTTATTATTTCTATCCCTTAGGATTTGGATGTCTAGAACATATCTCGTTTCTCCCAAAAATTTCATTTTAAATTTCTCAGCTAACCACTTATTCACCATTGACAATGTTTCTACATCATTCACAATGAGTAGAATATCATCAACATAAAGATCTAAGAAAACCACTATCTTATCTTTAGTGTATTTATAAACACAAACTTCATCAACGTTTTTCTCGAAGCCATAAGACTTTATAATCTCATTAAAGGAAAGATTCCAAGATCTACATTCTTGCTTTTATCCGTAAATGAATTTAAGTAACTTTGCATACTTTTTTATCTTGCCCCTTTTGTACGAACCCTTCTAGTTACATCATATAGATGCTTTCTTCAAGAGAGCCATTTAGAAAAGCTGTCTTGACGTCCATTTTTTGTATCTCATAGTAAAAAATAACGGTTATGGATAAAAGGATGTGAAAGGATTTTAGAATGGCCACATGGGAGAATGTCGCTTCATAATTGACTCCCTCTCCCTTTGTGTATAGACCTTGGCTACTAACCGTTCCTTGAAAGTCTCTACTTTCCCATCTGCACATCTGCTCTTCTTGAAAATCCATTTGCATCCAATGAGCCTGATATCTTCACGTGGATCTATAAGTTCCCAGATAAAATTGGAATATATAGATTCTGTTTTCTGGTTCATGGCATCTTGCTTCTGCCTCGTCCATTATATTGATCATGTTCAAATCATATTCTCGAATAGAAGTACCCGTCATCATCTTAGTTTTCATATAGCTCCTAGTGGCCTCATGATGACTTTGATTGGACTGCTGCCCAAACATTGCCTGTAAAGATTCAATAATCTCATAGGCAGTTTCCATACTTTCATGTTTGGTTTTCAGAACATCATTCATGCTCACAAACATGTAGCACTTCGTTTTGTTGTTTGATATGATCCAAGCATCTCATATTTTCTCTTTTAACAATAAGGTATCGCTTGTTCAGTCAAGTTACAACTATCCACATGAAAGCCTAATTGTGACTTTGTGAGTGTAACTCATCATTTCAGATTTCATGACTTCATTTATAATATGCCGCCATAGGGTTGGTCAAAACTAAACTACATCACTTCTCCCTATCTTCTTAAGAAGTTCAACCTTGGTATTGGTACAGCTCGAAACCTTTCTTAGGGGAAAGAAAATAAAGCCATCTACAGGCCCTCACTGTACCTCATGGTGTTGTACTAATGATAGAGACCATAGGTTACATTGTATGTCAACCTTATCCCACTACCATTTTAGGATAATGTATTTCTATATTAACTAATCAATTAATTCTAAATTAATTACTAGTTAAAATAATAACCCTATCAATATTCAATTATCACTTAATTCAATCTCATTGGTCTAAGTTCATTTAACTTTCTGAAGCGCCTAAGTCATAATTAGGTGAGCTTAGATTAGAGGTGGCAAGTGGACTGGTTCAGCCCGCGAAACCGGTTGAACTAACCCGTTAAAGTTTGGCCCGGCCCGGCCCGTGTATGAACAGTGTCGAGCCGGTTCAGGCCCGGCGTTTGTGCCATATGGCCCGGACCGGACCGGCCCGTCTAACCCGCGGGCCTGAACCGGCCCGGCCCGTGGGTATGTACTTTTTATCTAAAAAAATATTTTTTTCTATATATTGAAGATTGAATCATTGACCTCTTCCTTATTAATAGGCACTTTACCATTAGGCTAAGGCTATTTTTGTGTAATTATTGTTTGTGTTATAGTTTTATTGCCTTCCAATACATTTTATCAAATATTTTATTAAATATATTTTTGAGATAATGTATTTAATTAAATAAATAGATAATATTTTTTGTTTAAATGAATATTTTATTCAATTAACGAAAAATACACCAAGATTCCAAGAGTATATCCTAACATCAATTAACAAAGGTATGGTTATTTATAGACAAATTGAGTAAAAAAAATTATGTAAAAAAATCGAAAGTAGCACCGGCTTGCATTTTAAAGTAGTCGACGATTTTTTCTTTCATTTTAACTTTAGTTTTCTGCCTCTGCCTATGGTTCTCTCTCAATTCTCTGCTCTCTGTGTCTCTCTCTCAACTCTTACTCTCTGCTCTCTCAACACTCTGCTCTCTGCATTTCTCTCTCAACTCTTACTCTCTTTAATTGCAATGATATCTAATCTTTTTTATGCAGGAGTTCCCAACTCTCGTCTATAGTCTATCTCTATTACAACGATCTTTGTGTTGGTAATTTCTTATTTTATTTATTTTTTAAATAATGGTACCTAGATATCTTGATTATGAAAATATTGATTTAAGTGAGGAACATGATTTTCATCCTGAGGAGTCTGAACCTTTATCCACTCCATCAACTGTAACCTTTAAATCGCAAAATAAAAGAACTAAAACCTCTTAAATATGGAAGCATTTTGATATTATACCTGTTGAGGGTAGTGAAAAAGTTAGGGCAAAATGTAAACATTGTTCATCTAATTATGCTTGGAAAGTTGGTCAAGGAACTGGAACTATTTCCAGACATTATTTAATTAACCATGCAAAAGATCACCAGAAAGATGACCCTAAATAAACTCAAATAAATGCATATGGTTCTGGAAGTTTTAAATATACACAGGGTAAAGTTAGAGAATGTATAGCTAGATATATAGTTGTTTCTGAACAACTTTTGAGTTATGTTGACGATCTTGATTTCGGAGACTATATGAAAGAAGGTATACAACCTCAATATAAACATATTTCTAGAATCACAGCTAGAAGTGATGTAATTAAACTTTACCATAATATGAAAGATGAATTAATTCAATTTTTTTTCTTCTTATATTACTATGTCAATTTGTATTACTTCTGATTTATGGAGTACACGTGGTGCGCTGGGGCACATTGTTGTTACCTTACATTTTATTGATCATAAATGAGAGTTAAATAAAAGAATACTAAGTTTTCGACGATGTGATTACCCTCACACAGGTAATGTGATTTTTCAATATATTACGTAAATATAGTATCTTTAATAAAATTTTCAGTATCACTCTTGATAATGCTAGTGCAAACGATAGTGCTATTAATTTATTCAAAGATAATTTTACTATTAATGCTAATCAAAATTCTTTATTACATATACGGTGTGTTTATCATATACTTAGCTTAGTTGTTAAAGTTGAAATGGAACAAATATCACCGTATTTGGAAGAAATATGTTCTATTATTTCATATACTATGAATTCAAATACTAGACAGCAAGAATATTTAAAATCATGTAAAGATTTTGATTGTTGCAAGAGATTGATAAATAGGTGGGTGCCAAACTATTTAGGATGTAACTAATTTATAGTGATACAACTCTCAAATTCAATAAATAAAAAATAATAAATTTATGATACTTTATTTTAACTTTTTATTTAAATAAATACTTTATTGAGATGTACTTAATTTATAGTGATACAACTATTTAATTCAATGAATAAAATAATGCTTTTAGTTAGTATGACAAGTTTTTCTATTGAAATTCTAAAGTAAAACTAAACACATTAAAGGGAGGGGAAACGGGTCGGGCCGGTTATTTAACCGGGACCAGCCCGTGAGCCGGCCCAGCGTGGACCAGTTCGACGGTTCATCCCCGGGCCACCATAAATTCCCGGTGGGCTGCCCAAAACCTGCCCTCAAACCGCCAAAAAAAACCCGGTCCGACCCGTGAATCGACCTGGCCGAGCATTATCGGGTCGGCCCCGTTGCCAGCCCTAACTTAGATTAACTAATTAATTATATTCATCAAACTTTAATAAAACTCTTTTACTAAAGTCGGTTAACCTAAATGTTACTATAGCCTTTAGTGTGGTGTGATTACCAAGTTTTAACTAGTTAAAATCTAACAGTTTGCATGCAATTGATTTCCTAAAATAATATATACAAACATATTAGGACAATCCTAATAAATCATGTTTCTATAGATAAAATGTATGATTAAATAAAATTATGTGAGATTTACATGTATGGCATGTGATCAACTAATGCATAGACATGTTATCAAACATAACACTCAAACAATTATTTAATAATTAAATAAAATAATAATGGACCGAGTGACTATTGAGTATTTCTAAATTACAACATTTGAAATAAAAAATAGAATTACAAATCGGATTTCAAGAATACATATTTCTCAAATATTGCATTCTCCTCCTGATATCCATCTTAATAATCTTCAAATTTTGAACAAAACCCTTTTTAATTAGAAAACTATTTTTCTTAATTAAAACAATTTCTATAATTAACCCTTTTAATATAGTTGACTTTGACTTAGTCAAATAAATATTTTATTTTATTTGGTCAAATTTGGGTCAAACTCAATCAACCTATTAATTTTTAATTTTCATAAAATCAAAAGAAATGAATAATTAATTTTAAAATTACATTACTTTCAAATTTTAAATAGATAATTAAAAGAGTTTAAGTTTTAATTAAACACTTAGCTGATAGGCTTGGTTGCATGGTTTATTGAAAATTTTCCTAAAACGTGACAACAATTGTCATTGATGATAGGACTGTCCAATCGTCGCCCATCACAACTGCTGCATGTCTCACCGCAGGCAGCTGCCTGCCGCGCCGGACAACCATTGTTCACCGCTGGTACAATACCATCTGCACTGTTCACCTCCCCCAGAACAGTAAATTTCCAGCATGAATAGTGTTTTTGCGTGAACAGTAAATTTTTACCGTTCGTCTCGTGCGTTCTTCGTCTTCTCGCATTCAGAATAATTATAATAATATTCAAAATAAAATTACAAAAATTCCTACGCCTCAATTCGGCTTACACAAGATCTTGGAAAAATTAAAACAAAGCTTAACCTAATAATCACCATACAATTAACGATCCATTATTTTTCATACATTCAAAAAACATAACCATCCATCATCATACATATCTCATATTATATAAATAATGCAAGAAAACACACATAGCATTTAACATATATATAAAGACCGCTCTGATACAACTTGATGATCGTCACGGAGCGTACGCGATAGAAGCCAAGCGCGTAGCCTTTAAGAAAATTAAACTTTCAATAAAAATCAAAATTTTTTAATAAAATAAAACTTGCGCAATCTCACAATAATCAAATAAAAACTTTTATTGAAAACTCTTTTTCAATCAATCAAGATCCATTATATATTTATAAGTTTAATCTACAACATACAAGGTTATGAATCATATATCTCTTGTAGTCTATATCAAGTGTCCTTGCAAAAAACTGATCGATCATCCGTTCACATGAAATTGTTCCAACGATCAGTAGAATCCGAGATCCATACCAAGATCTTCCAAATCAATCCTCAACGCACTAAGACATGTGTGGGCACATAAAATATTACAAGATATTTTTTCTGTCTCTAGAGATTTACTAAGAAAGACTTTTGTGAGACTGATTCCCTAAAAGAACGTGATGATTATTCTTTTAGCGATTTGATTAGTATTTAATCATAGAAGAAAATCTTTTTGACACCAATCGTGTTCTCAATTCAACTTTTGATTGACGAATTGATGATCTGATCAACTAATTTTCTCCTCTTCTTTCAACAACCAAGGTCATTAGAATAATATCTCTATATATTCTAGATAATAGCATATCAGATTTTTAGGGATAAACTGAAATAATATTTCATTATAAAATTATCAATTGTAGTGGGACCCACTATAATTATGCACAACTGCACAATTTATCTCCATAATCCACTAGTGCAATTGTGCACAACTGCACAATTTATCTGCAATTGCGCACAACTGCACAACACTAGTTGGACAACTGCACTGCCGTAGTCCGTGTCAATTTTTGATACCCTATCAGTGATTGACACGTGACAACCACGGTGAATTAAATATTTATTTTAATCAGATAAATATTTAGATATCAGTTGATTGAAAATTAACATATTTGATTATCTCTATCAACTAACTTATTTGTTATTTCACAAATAACAGATTTAGCTGATTTAAATTANATATATATATATATATATATAATTTCTGAAAGTTATATTTAAATATATAAATAATTCAAATAATTCATTCTCAATTAATTAATCACATGAAATTATCTCATAATTATGTACTTGCCCTAGAATAAAAACTTCTTTTGTAAGTCAGTCCTTTTCTCATGCCCTGAAATATTCACACCCTATACAACATATTAGATAGGTGACTTGGGGACCATAAACCTATAATCATAAGCTCCAATAAACCATATTATTAACTAAATTCTTCAATTAAATAATCTTATTTATTAACTCAATTATTACTCCACTATAAATATGGAATTGCACTCTTAGAGATTATAGAATATATCTACAAAGTATTCTCATGTAGTCCACTGGCATAATCATTTCATGTAGTTCTATCATCCAATTATTGGTTCGTAAATTAGAACTGGTCAAAACTATCATCCAATTATTGGTTCTAATTACCTCTTGATCCTTAAGTACCATTAATCCACTAATGAATGGTTAATTTATAATATTATTATACATTTTAGCTCAATAATCATTCAATTCCACAATTAACACTTAAAGGAATCAATATACGATCCGTTAGGAAAGCTTAGATTCCAAATCTTGCAAGATCATATCCCCGACCAATCACATCACTGAGCTCTAAAATAAAAGTTACTAGCCGGATTAACAAACAAACCTTAACGAGTGAATCAAAAGATCCAGTAGACATGCATAGGAGTTCACGATTACTCAAGATTCAGACTAATCTACATATGATCATCGAATTGATATGTATTAAATTTTTATGATAAATGACACGTTAATAAAGATATTAATTCACATCGGTCATGCCATATATAATCTTATTATATAAAGTACATTCAATAAGATATCTACCCGCATCAATGATCTGGATCTAGATCACACGCATTCATAATACTTAGTGAAACTTACTAGCAACCATTCATTAAAAGATTTCATACTTTAATATGTTGCTGATAATTTTATTCATTATCTATGATCTTAATCCTCTCGTACTAATACAATATCATAGTCTTGTTAATGAATATGGAATTTTTAGATATTTATATAAATTATTCTACAATAATTTAAAAGAATAATTATAAGAAAAATATAATCCTCTTTAAATTTCATATCAAAATGTCAATACACATGCTTTGAGGGCATAACCCTCAACAGATTCAACTATGTTGTAGCGTGCATAAATCGAAAGTTGATTTGGCATCAGACTTATAGTGGAGTCATAGGATGTCAAGATTAAATAGGTTGGGAATTTATGAAGATAAATTCGTCGAGCATTTGAATCCTATAGATTTATTCATGTGGATTCATTCGATCTCAAGAGTAGCTCATGAGGACAAGAATGAGAAACAACGCCAGTTGGACAAAAAATATGTTTTGGACCAAGGTATACTTCACGCACCCATATGTTATGGGTATCATCACTAAAGTAGTGAAGATCAAAATTATGTTCAAATTAATTCATTATTATTTTATAATTATTAGATAATTAGTAAATAAAATTAATTAATTATTTAATTAATGGAGATTAATTTAATTTATCAATTTGGATTGATAAATTTGGGCACAATATTGACTCTAGGAAGATGTAAAAGTTTAACAATTATAATAAAGGGAGAAGAATTTTGGCAATTTAGAGTATAGAGTATATGTGTAAATTTCGTAATCTTTATATAAGGGATGGTATTATGGTTGCCTCCCTTGACATAACCCTGATCACATTATGTGATTACACAGAGCAGAAAAAGTAGTTTCTCTCTCCCCTCCCTGTTACCGTCAAAATCTAGAGGAAGAAGAGAAAATCTTGTTTTTTTCTCTTCTGTTATTTTGAGATCCCACACTCAATTCTTGACGACATCCTATTGAGATATGCTTCTGACTCCTACTAGTATGTGTTGGTGTGATGATTGATTCAAGTTCTACGAAGAATGAAGAATGAAGAATGCAAGACAATCAATAGAATTTCACGATGTCAGAACTTATCCGATACAAGAAAGATATAATATCATTTCCACCTCTTCTAAATACGTTAATCTAAATATACATGATCATAAAATGTTTTATATTTAATATGATTAAATAGTTTATGTGAAAAAAAAAATATTTTTCGCCCACGAACCGTTCGTGGTACATTATTTTTCCTCAGATTTTCAAAACTCGACCCAACAATTGGTATCAAAGCCTTGGGTTCTTGATTGTGCATATTTAGTAGTTAGACGTATGTATCAATGAATGTTGTGATATTTTCATATATTTTTTGTATGGTAGATTCAAAGCATGTTTGAATGTGTTTTATGAATGTATCTCGATCGATTGGCTCTAGGTATTTATTTTCAATTTTAGAATTGATGTATGCTGAAATTGAGGCATGTGATTTGATGTAATTTAATTTTTACAAAATTTGTATCTTAAAATTCCATGTAAATCTATCATCGCAAGAAAAGTCATCGTTCATCGTTGTCGCAAGAAAAGTCTCATGCTGCCCCATGCCGCCATTTGCCGTCACCGCTCGCCACCGTAAGTTTCCTAATTATGGTTTAGGAAAGCATAGGAACTAGGAAACCTTAAGGTTTTAGAAACTTTAGGGTTTATGAAACCTTGATTTTTTGAAAACTTTAGGGTTTAGAAAATCTTAAGGTTTTGAAAACTTTAGAGTTCAGAAAATCTTAAGGTTTAGAAAACTTTTGGGTTTAGAAAACCTTAGAGTTTTGCTCAATTCAGTCCCTACAAATTATTTTTATTTAATTCGACAATTTTTCAACACTACTTAATTAGAATCTATTTTATAAATTGTTTTTAAGAATAAATCAATTGATTAATTTATGTAGTAAATTTATTTATCAAAGTAAAAAAATTATTGAAAAATTAAATTTAAATTGAATTTGAATTTTGAAAATTTGACAGGATTTTTGTAATGAGTTACAAATTGGTGGGACTTTCTAAAGGAGAAGAAGAAGATTACAGACGTCATGGAGATTAGTATTTAAATTATTATAATTTATTTATCATTATTTTTATGAGTTGTAATTAGAAATGAGCCATAGGGAGGTTAACTTTGAATTGATGATTTATTATTAATCTCGTATAATCATATAACATGTCATATAGAAATAGGGAGATACCAATATCAAAATGTCGTGTAGCATGTACATGCGTTGTTGTAGTTTAAATTTACAATGGGTTATAATTTAGATACAATGAAAATTTTATAAAAGTTAAAATTTAAATTTTACAAGTTTATAATTTTCAAAATTTTCAAAATTTGTTTTTCAAAATTTATAAAAAGTTATATTTTTTTTAAAAAAGCAAAGAAAAATCCATTTTTTCAAAAAATAAGTGGGAGAGTCGTTTACGTTGAGGTCCCCAACGTAAACTTGATCGTGACATGATGAATGGTTTAGAGCCGCCCTAGCGGTCATCTCTTCAGTGTGAAAACCTTGGGAATCGTGGCATTTTGAGTCATCGAGTTGCTTAAGAAGCTAAAGTTTGTAAAGGAAGTGGTGAGGCAGGATCGTTCCTAGACAAACTGTTAGTTCATGACAACCTTTAAAGCTGATGCATTGGTTAAACACTTAGACTGAAGTACATGGAATCCTCCATATGGGGCTATTCAATGGGGCCAAGGTGACCAAAACTATTGGTGATTAGTTAAGCTAGATGTAGTGACATCTTGACAAGCATTAACCAAACGAGATGAGTCTCGATGTGATATGAGGTAGCTTGGACGTTGTCCTTAGATGAGATAAGCTATCGTTGTTGATTATAACATCATGGAAGAAATATTTTTTATCGGATTTCTAATATTTAAGTATTTTCATCATGTATCATACTTTCTTAAATGATTAAGTACTTATTTACACCATTTTATTTATTATATTGAGTAATCATGTCATTATCCACATTCTTAACAATCTTGAACGCGAACAAACTTACTGGTGAAAATTACATGGATTCAAAACATAATCTTGATTGATATCGTATTGACGGTAGAAAAGAAGAAGTTCGTACTCACTACCCCTTGTCCCCTTGAGCCTATTGATGAATAGACTCAGGAGGAAAAGGATGCTTATGCTTCTTGGATGCATTCTAATAAAATCGCCAGGTGTTACATCTTGACTTCTGTTAGCAATGTGCTGCAACAACAGCATCAGAACATGGAAATCGCTGCTTATATGATGTTGAACATCACTAAAATATTTAGGGATCAGGGTCATCAAGCCAAACAGGTTATTGTGCGAAATTTCATGAACTGGCGGATGAAATCTAGAACTCCTGTTAGGGAACACATGATGTTGATCATAAGTTATCTGAATGAGATGATATCATGGGTGCTGAGATAGATGGAAAGACTCAAGTTGATATGATCATTAAGACCCTGCCACACACTTTTGAGAACTCCAAACTTAATTATTCGATGAATAAGTTGAGGTACTCTTTTTCAGAGCTTATGAAGGAGTTGCAAGCTGCTGAGACCCTAATTCTGAAGGGCAAAAGAAAGAACGAAGAGGTAAACTTTAATGAAAGTAAGCCTTCCACCTCTGGCTCCAAAACGAAACACAATAGAGTTCTGAAGAAAGCTAAGAAGCAGAACTCGAAAGCAGAAGGCTTGACGAGGGCGAGTTTAAGCTTCCGTTGGGGGAATGAAGCACTAGTATCGGCTATATCAGTTGGAACTATTAAATTGTCATTTGATAACAATTTTTTGGTTTTACAAGATGTTTATTATATCCCGGTTTTGGGGGGGAACCTTATTTCAGTAGCTAGTTTAATTGAGCAAGGATTCACTATGAATTTCTTTGATAAAGATATTGATATTTTTAGAAATGATTACTTAATTACTACTGCACGGTTGATAAATAACTTATTCAATGTAAAACTAATAGTTCCAATGATATGTGTTATTAAAGTAAATATTGATTTATAAATGGATAGTAAAAGGTTAAAGTCTGGTTCAATCGATCTAACCTACTTGTGGCATTTACGTCTTGGCCATATTAATCTAGATATGATTAAAAGACTTGTAAAAGATGTTCCATTGCAATCTTTAAGTGTGGGATCACTACCCACATGTGAATCCTACATAGAAGGTAAAATGACCAAGAGACCCTTTTTAGCGACGGGTGAAAAAGCCACTCAATGCCTCGAATCGTACATAGTGATGTATATGGGCCATTGAATATCCAAGCAAGAGGAGGTTATGAATATTTTGTAACCTTCACTGATGACTACTCGTGTTTTGGACATGTTTATCTAATGCACCAAAAGTCTGAAACTTTTGAAAAATTCAAAGAGTAAAAGGTTGTGGTTGAAAAGTAATTAGAGAAATAAATCAAAACGCTATAATCTGATAGTTGTGGTGAATAGTTACTATGAGAGTTCAAAGACTTTCTTAAGGAAGAATATATTCTTTCTCAGCTTACAACACCTGACACTCTAGAACAGAATGATTTGTCAGATAAAAGGAATCAAACTCTGTTGGATATGGTTAGATCCATAATGAGTTACTCATCTCTCCCAGATTCATCTGGGGATATGTCTTAGAAATAATAGAATATATTCTGAACCAAGTTCCATCAAATACGGTGCCCGGTACGCTCTATAAAAGATGAAATGGATGAAAGTCATCCGTAAACCACCTTAGAATATGGGGATGCCCAGCACATGTTCTGAAACCGAAGCAAGCAAGTTGGTCAGTCAATCAGAATTATGGATGTTTGTAAGATATCCCATCTTTTATAGTCCAACTGATAAGAAAATATTCGTGAGCATGAATGCACAATTTCTTGAAGAGGATTACATAAGAAATGTGAAGCCGAGAAGCAGTCTTGTGCTAGAGGAATTATTGAGTGGGATGACATCGACTCCCCAATCAGGAACTGTTTCTAATTCAATAATGGAAGAACCAGACCAGGATCCAGAGCTTATGAAGACTCGACGTAGTGGGAGGGTTGTTAGACAGGCTGATAGGTACATGTCTTATGGAGATTCCTTAACGGTAGTCTCAGATAAGGATCATGATGGACATGTTTCCTACTCACAGGCCATGGCTGGTCCTGAAGCAAATCTATGGCAAGAAGCCATGAACGTTGAGATGCAATCCATGTACTCGAACGGGGTCTAGAAACTTGTATATCATGATGAAGGGGTAAAACTCATAGAGTGTAAATGGATTTATAAGAAAAAAATAGGTTCGGATGGGAATGTGGAGAAATTTGAAGCTACGCTAATAGCCAAGGGCTATACCTAAAAGGTAGGTATTGCCTATGAGAATACCTTCTCGCCGGTGCCCATGCTTAAATCCATATGAGCCATCTTGTCCATTATTTCTACCCTTGATTATGAAATCTGACAGATGGATGTCAAAACTACTTTTCTGAATGGCAATCTTGAAGAGCGCATTTATATGACTCAACCAGATGGGTTCATGGAAAAAGGTCAATAGGGGCAAGTTTTTCTAACTGTTGAAGTCCATTTATGGACTTAAGAAAGTGTCCCGATCATTGAATATCGGATTTGATGAAACTGTGAAGAACTTTGGTTTTGAGCAGTTAGTGGATGAACCATGTGTGTATAAACTGATACATGAAAGGAATGTGATTTTTCTAGTTTTTTACATGGAATATATTCTACTTATTGGGAATGATGTAGAAAAATTATTTGATGTCAAGGTTTGGCTTGCAAAACAATTTGATATGAAGGATCTTGGAGAATATGCATTTGTTCTAGGTATTCAGATATTTCAGGATCGAAAGAACAGACAACTGGCACTGTCCCAAGCATTTCATATTGATAAGGTGATAGATCTCTTCAGTATGTAAGACTCCAAGAAGGGATATATTCCTTGCAGGCATGGAGTCAGCCTCTCCAAGGAGCAGCTCCTAAGACTTCTCAAGAAGAGGAAGACATGAGAAAGATTCCCTATATCTCAGTCGTATGAAGTCTCATGTATGCGATGCTTTGCATTAGACCATATATATACTACACGGTGGGCATGGTGAGTCGTTTCAAATCTAATCCTGGACTCGAGCATTGGAATATCGTCAAGCATATCCTTAAGTATCTTAAGAGAAGAAGGAACTACATGCTTGTGTATTCATGTACTAACCTAAATAAGACTTCCTACGACTGAGGCATTGTGAATCTTTTTCATGTCTTCCTCTTCTTGAGGAGTCTTAGGAGACTGCTCCTTAGAAAGGCTAACTCCATACTTGAAAGGAAGATATCCCTTCTTAAAATCTTACATACTGAAGTGATACATCACCTTATCAATATAAAATGTTTGAGACAGTACCAATTGTCTGTTCTTCCGATCCTGAAAGATCTGAATACCTAGGACAAAGGCAGCTTCTCCAAGATCCTTCATTGTTAATCCTGGACAGAGGTGTCTTCCATACAAACTCTTATGAAATAGTTCAGAATTTTATTCACAATCTAAGGATTGACTAGGAAATCGAGTTGGATTACGTATGTTAGATTGAACCAAAGGATGCCGGTCATGTGGCATAGGAGTGGAGACTCTAACAGTTGACCTAGACATGTTATGGAACATGTTGAGTAGACCATTAACAAATTAGTATGGAGCAAAGTCGCTTATCTAGTTTTAAATATAATTGTTTACACCATAAGAGCCTTTTCATGATTACTTTAATCCTGACCTGAATAAAAAACTTGACTTAGTTATTTGTGGTCTTTGATACGCCAAATGAGTGAGTTTGAATTGTTGGACAATACCTCGGATGTTGGGATCATGATTCAACTATGTTGGAATTACGTGATTCACAGATATTGAATTCGTGGCGAGATTGTAAAATGCAACAATATCACCTTATGCTTTATTGTGGATGTGTGAATAAATAAACCTGGCCAGATACTCGATGAAATGAATCATTGAATAAGACATAGTAAACTGTGCAAGACAATTCACTATTATGTCTTTCTTATTCATAGTCAATAAAAGAATTAAGGAAATAATAACTAGAGGGGTAAAATAATAATTTTACATCTCGCTCTTGTTACTAATATTCATGAATGATAACATAGCAAAATATTATGTGCACCGTGAAATAAAAAGTGTTTATTTGCCCAATAGAGAATGTAACGCGCATGAATCGAGAGTTGATTCGTCATCAGACCTATAGTGAAATAAAAAGTGTTTATGGAGATAAATTCACCGAATATTTGAATCTTATAGTTTTATTCATGTGGGTTCATTCGGTTTTAGGAGTAACTCATAAGGATAGGGATGAGAAACAACACAAATTGGACCAAAAATGTGTTTTGGACCAATGTATACTTCTTGAACCCATATATGATGGGTATCGTCACTAAAGTAGTGAAGAGCAAAAATTAATATTCAAATTAATTAATTATTATTTTTTAATTATTGGATAATTAGTAAATAAAATTAATTAATTAATTAATTTAATTTATCAATTTGGATTGATGAAATTGGGCACGCTATTGGCTCTAGGGAGATGTAAAATTTTGACAGTTACAGTAAATGGAGGAGAATTTCAGCAATTTGCAGTATATGGGTATATGCGTAAATTCCATAATCTTTATATAAGGGATGCCAGTAGGGTTGACTCTCTAATTATGTTGACACAACCCCGATCACAGTGTGTGATTACACAGAGCATAGAAAATAGTTTCTCTCTCCTCTCCTTATTGTCGTCGAAATTTAGAGGAAGAAGAGAAAATTTTGTTTTTTCTCTCTTCTGTTGTTTTGAGAGCTCACACTCAATTCCTGATGACATCCTATTGAGATATACTTCTGAATCAATCTTCTGTTGTTGGTGCGAAGATTGATTCAAGTTCTACGAAGAACAAAGAATGCAAGACAATTAATAGGATTCCACCAAGTCAGAACTTCTCCGATACAAGAAAAATATACTATTATTTCCACCTCTTCAATATGTGTCAATCTAAATATGCATGGTCATAAAAGGTTTTATATGATTAAATAGTTGATGTGAATTTTTTTTATTCTCTGCCCATGAACCGTTTGTGGGTCTTCTCAAATTTTTAAAATCTGATCTAATAGGTCCTTAGGCGGGGCAACCGCCCCTCGGTTTCTCACCTTTAGGGTTTTTGTCTATGTTTTGAAAACATCGAGGTCGCGAGATCCACCCAAGAAGAGGATGACGTTCTGCAGAGAGGAAAGATAATGTACGGAACCACTATCGCAGATCCTCCCGGAAGAAGGATTCTCACATTTAACAAGAAAGGTCAACATATGTACTGTTGAAGTTTTCGGCTAAAACATTCTATTTTATATGTTAATATGATTAGTATATTACATAAATATAGTTACATAAAATTTTCAAAAAAAATTAATACAAATGAGAAAGGAAGATCAAGTTTAAAATAAAAGATGAAATAGATAATTTATTTCTAATGATGTCACTTTTAAAAAAAATTAAGAGCATGTTTTTACTATGTACTCTTATTTTTTTAAGAGCACGTTTTTACTATGTATTCTTATTTTTTATGATATTCTACAACTTGATAGAATAAAAATAATAACGATATAACATTGTCTTGATTTTACTCACATAAATTAAAAATTAATGATATGATTCTATATACATTTTTTTAATTCACATAACACAATATGATTTTAAATAATAATTAATTAATTATTGCTTAAAGTATAATGGACTGGACTACTCGCATTGAACATGTGCATTCAAAATTAATATTATGTGATGGAAAATATATGATGGAAAACAAATCATTGTGAAGTTGACATTGGTAAATCAATGGGTCTTTACAAAATCATAACTTTTTTTAAATAAAATTATTGACCGATATCTCGATAACAAATTTATTATTTAACACAATTTAATATATTATTAAAATAAAATAATCTTTCAAAATATCCTTGTAACTCTAATAAAACATAACTTGTAACAAAGGATTCTTACTTTAAAATAACATTTTTTTTAACATATTTTTCCCTAAATATCCTATCTTTCGCTATCAAATTAATCTCCAAAAAATAAGTCTCTCTCGTCCTGATCTTCTCTCAGCAAAATTTTTCAGTTGACTGAACACTAAATTTAGTTCGGTTGCATAATTGCAGTGGTAGATAAGTTCAAACTGCATGCAGTCCATCGAAATTATAAATTCCATACAGTCGATCGAAATTAGATCAGTTGCATACTTCCGAAAGGAAATTATTGATCGATTGAGTTGAATAAGAATTTCATAAGTCATTCTTCTCCAACAACAGAATTTCATAAGCCGATAACCAATCATAAAATACATCATAATCTCAGAAAAAATCTACTTCCAAACTGAAATCTATCGAACACCCAAAAACACTCGAAACCCAAATCAATCCATCTTCCATGATCAGTAAAGCCACAGTCATTTTCCTCATCATCGCCACCTCTATTTCACTCCTCTTCTTCCCCCCTCATCCAAAATCCGCTTATCACTCACTCTATCTCTCAGATTCTCCATCCACTAATGTTTCAATCTCAAACCACCTCTATACCCTCACTCGCCGCCCTCATATCGCCGGCTCTGAAGCCAACGCCGAGGCCGCCGACTATGTTCTATCAATTTTTACTTCTTCCAATTTCAAATCGCATATCGCCTCCTACGATGTCCCTCTGCCTTACCCAGAATCACGATCCTTGACATTAACAGCTTCCCCTCTAGAGCAGCCCTTCACCTTCAATCTCGTTCAGGAGATATACGAAAGTGACCCATACGCCGATGTAGCAGACCAAATCGCGCCGACATTCCACGCGTTTGCAAAATCAGGTACTGTAGTCGGGTCTGTAGTTTATGTGAACTATGGGCGTGTGGAGGATTACGAGGCATTGAAAGAAATGGGTGTGAATCTGACGGGAACTGTTGTATTGGCAAGATATGGGAAAATATACAGAGGGGATATTGTGCAGAATGCATATGAAGCGGGGGCTATTGGGGCCTTGGTTTATACTGATAGGAAAGACTATGGTGGTGGTGGGGGCGATTCGCGGTGGTTTCCGGACAATAAATGGATGCCGCCGACTGGGGTTCAGGTGGGGACGGTGTATAATGGGCTTGGTGACCCTACTACGCCTGGTTGGGCGAGCTTAGAAGATTGTGAAAGGGTATCAGAGAGGGAGATAGAGAAGGGAGGGAATGTACCTGTTATACCTTCATTACCAGTGTCAGCAGCTGATGGTGAAAGAATACTGAAGTCAATTGGTGGGCAAGTGGCAAAGGAGGATTGGCAGGGGAGTGAAGATGCTCCTCTCTATAGAGTTGGACCAGGTCCTGGAGTTGTCAATCTCAGTTATACTGTAAGTAGACAATGACAGTGAACGGCAAACTATGTTTCTTAAGAATTAAGCAATATTTGCATTTGGGACCACTTAGTTTAACTTTTTGAAGATTGAAATTGGAAAAATATATTCCTCCATGGATACATATACTCCCATTGCTAAGATAAACCATTACTAGATTCTGATACCAGTTGCATAATTTATATTGGTCATGGTTTTCAGGGTAATAAAATCATGAGGACAATTCAAAATGTGATTGGTATGATTGAAGGAGAAGAAGAGCCTTATAGGTACATTGATTTAAGCAAATATGGTAGAGATTCTGGAATTTTAGTGATTATGTAATTTGAGTGATTATGTAATTTGAGTAATATAAGTTACGCAACAAAGTTGTTCTTTTTTTATTTTATTTTTTAAATGCGACTAAGTAAATATGTTAGGCAGTAGATAACAGTGCACGGGAATTTGAAAAACTGGAAGTTCCAGAAAACAAAATGACCGTCTGATTAGATTTAGTGTAATTTGTTGTGAATATACATAGATTTGTTATTCTGGGTAATCATCGGGATGCATGGACATTTGGAGCTGTTGATCCTAACAGTGGTACTGCAGCTCTGCTAGAGGTAATTATTGTTATTGTATATGATATAGCTTTTGAAAGACCACATGAAACTGATACTAGTTGTCATTTAGGTTGCTCAAAGGCTCGGAAAAATGCAGAAAAAAGGATGGAAACCACGACGAACAATCATCTTGTGCAATTGGGATGCTGAAGAATATGGCCTGGTCTCCTCTCCCTCCCTCTCTCTCGATCTCTCTATCTCTCTCTCTTGACCCTAATGGAACTAATAATTGCAGATAGGATCAACTGAATGGGTAGAAGAGAACAAAGAAGTGCTAGCTTCAAAGGCGGTTGCCTACCTAAATGTTGATAGTGCAGTATACGGAGCAGGATTCCACGCCTCTGCAACCCCACAACTTGATGAACTTCTCAAACAAGCGACTCAACAGGTAATTTCAACTTCCAATACTATTTTTTAGAGCATGATTAGGTATAAGCAATGACAATTACAGGAACATGGGAAAAATAAGTTTATTATTCTCATGTCACTGATGAAACCCCTTGACTTCCTCGAATGCTGCTACTCTCATATTCATCCAACCGAAATCAATGATTTTGAAGGTTCGTGATCCTGATTGCTCGTCCCAAACTATCTACGACTCATGGTTTGGTCACGGTGATTCAACGGTAAGCATTATCAAATTATTTCCTGCATTTTTTTCAATATTCATGATGCTACTGCTAGTTAGGTATTGAAGAAAAGATTTGAGGTGCTGATATAATATAGTAAAATAATGTTTTGTTGTATGGCACTATATTTCCCTAAATGGTTTTTGATCTATCATTTGTAGACAAAGATTGGGAGGTTAGGAAGTGGGCAATCAGATTTTGCAGCTTTTGTGCAGCATGCTGGTATTCCAGCAATTGACATGGCCTTCGGAGAAGGTAAGCAGTTGACTGGTATTTCGATATTACAAATATTACAAGTCAGTCTGCTCCGTGCTTTCAAAATGAGTTTTCAGAAAAAAGTAAAAACAAGTAAAACAAAATTGATAGTAGTATTAGAAAATGGTATTAAATACGAAATTACACAACAATTTATGGAAAGGTAGGCAATGGTGCTTTAGAGTGATGAAAAGCAAATAATAAGAAAAAGATCTTAGATTGACTTCTTATCTCTGGTCGTAACTCGAACTTCCGGCTCAGTAATCTCTGCTGCTGCTTTAATCATCATGCAAGATATATTCTCACTGTATATAGAAACCTATATGGTATGCAGTTGCCTTTCCATAACACAATTCTAAAAGCTATTAATTGCAGGATACCCAGTATATCACTCAATGTATGATGACTTCACCTGGATGACAAAATTTGGTGATCCAATGTTGCACAGACATGTTGCAGGTTTGTCCTACACCTCATAAAACGGGGAATCATAGCAAACAGCATTCCTCTACAATTCAGACTTTAAAATATCTCCGATAATCTTTTTCTGATCCTTTCAGAAGAGAAAACCTTAGGCACATCACATCTTCCATTGATGCTAGTTGATGTTAAGTACTTTAGTTTGGGATAAGTGCACAAATACGCCATTTTAAACCACCAAGTAGCAAAATGGCCTGAAAGTATAATAATTGCAAAGATATCCAACTTTGGATTCTAAATGAACTGAAAAAGGGTCATTTATTACAACATAAAAGCACCCAGATGAATGAAACTCAACTTAAAAACTAACCTATTTATTTATGGTTTTAGTGTTTCTTTCTATATCACCAACTTCAAAAGAACCGCATTCCTATATCTTGGGTGAAGTGCTGAAATTTACTCTAAAACTTCGTTGTGTTTTTCATAAATAGTGGCAGACCTCTGGGGTTTAATGACTCTATGGCTAGCAGACAAAGAGTTTTTGCCTTTCGATTATCTCTCATATGCAAATGAGCTCCAAGTATGGCAGTATTTTATGGTTTGAATATTTAAACATTCCTTTATGCAATTAAAATGGTCTCATTATGAAATTCCAAACAACAGGTATGTTCAATGGACCTGAAAGGAAAGCTCAAAAACAAGCAAATTAAGCTTGTTCCTTTATTCAAGGCCATCAAGGAGCTTCAGAAAGCAGCCACCAAAATAAAGAACCAGATAAAGGTAACACTTCGGCTCTAAATATGAAACTACAAATAAGTTCATTCAAATACCACCGAAGAAAAAGTAAGTTAATTCATATATTATTGGGTAAAATAACCATTAGTTCCTATATGTTACACTTTGTTCAGGTGGTCTTTGTATTTCTAATTTTTTCAGTTTGTTTATAGTATTTCATCCGTTCCGATATAGTCCTTCTAATTTTATGTTTAAAGCAATGATCTATGCACGTACAACTTGACGCAAATCTACACAGATGGACACATTGCTGCTCATATTTCGATAATATTAAACATGTTGATAATTACTAAGTTGAATTTTGGTTCAAGGTATAAGGACTTTACGTGAAAACTCTACATTTTTTACTCAAAATAATTATTAGTCTTGGTAATTTCTAGGCATTGGAAGAAAGCAAGGGTTGGCTATCAATATGGAAGAAAAATCAAGTCAGAGTGAGAGAGGTAAATGACAGGCTCATGATGACAGAAAGGGCATTCACCGATGACGATGGACTCTTTGGAAAATCTTGGTATAAGCATATGGTGTGTTTCTCACTACCAAATCTACAAATCAATTCGACCGTCATTTCATGCATTTCTGCGTTCTGGTATCATGAAAATGGCAGCAACATAATATTTTGTATCATGCAGATTTACGGTCCCTCGAAGCATGATGACTATGGATCAACATCATTCCCCGGGATAGATGATTCCATTGAAAATGCTGAAAGAATAAACACTGAAGAAGCATGGGATTTTGTACAACACGAAGTATGGAGAGTCTCTAGAGCTATTAGACATGCCTCACTAGTCCTCCATGGAGAATTAACTTAAACAGTTTACATCTATTTCATGCTTTAAATGAAATTTTCAGGGTTTAATAGTTCGAAATGTATCTTGAATGGTTAGCTGGGGTAAAACTATCATAAATTTTCAAATAAAAAATACAGGTAGGATAAGCTGACGAATTTTGAAATTATGCCAACACTTTCGACCAGACGGCATTCTTACCAAAGTTCTCCTTGGTCGTTTATGAAAAAGGAAACCCGATTTCACATTGCTAATTACTATACTCCTAGATTAAATGCCTTAGAATTTAGGCACCAAAAATTGCCTAATTACAGACAGCAATAAAACATACAGCCAAGAGCAGAAGAGAGCCCACACACGCATAATGATAGCATGTAGGAACAGAGTGCAGATGAGCCAAATAATAGCAGATAGCTTACAGATACCTGATAGCATTTTTTCCATCATAAAATTTTATATGGATGACGATTCACCAAACATACTAAGCTTCAGTCGACACCAATGAGGTATGATCAATGCTTGTTTCACAGCTTCCATATTGTCTGTACATAATGCAAGCGTTCTCTTTTCTTTTGCTTTTTGGGTCGAGAGGAGATATTAGATAAGGATACAATGCAATCGACGCCTCCCAAGAGACAAACAAACAGTTACATAACTAGACATTGGAGGGAAAGAAAAATAAGAGAGAACTAACGCATACTTGTAATAGGTGGCTCCGGCATTCCAGATATTGCAAAAACGAGCTCGAGTGAATGGTTGTAGAGGCATTAATTATATTGATTCTATCAAAAATCAAAGATTTAACATATATATTGTTATATTCATTTCTACACAGTAACTATACAGGCAGGGCTATAGTTTAGCGAAATGAAAAAATTAGGAGAAAAACTATAGATCTAACTGAGTTGGAGCCTTTTAGCCTTAAAACGTAATGCAAGCTACCAATAAACTAAATATGTACAATAAAAGACAGGAAACGCTAAGGTCATCTACTTCCAGACCTTGATAGCCCCATCTCTACTGCCTGATATCAGAAGTCTCTGGTTCAACTTAACAGAAGCCAAAGATAAGATGGAATCGCGATGGCAACCAGCAGAATCAGTGGCAGCAGCTGCAAGAACTGCCTTAGCAGTTATTTTAGTTGTTAAAGGTCGTCTCTTCGTCTCCTGTTTAACAGAAACACTAGACAGTTTGAGCATAGAAACTCTTACCATTTGCACAGAAAAGATGAGAACAAAATGTAAAGCAGAAGAGTTACAAGCATTCACAAAACAAGAAAATATGCAGAACTACCTCTGTATCCAGATTAACAGATAACACTGAATAGTTTTAGCGTTGAAACTGTAAGCATGGATACAGCAAATAAACATCTCTCTTCTGTTTACTGATGGAAATTTACAAGTTCACTTTCTTCTATATATACTAGCCATCAACTAGATTTGCTCCAACAAATATGAAACAACAAAAGATTACAGCGCAAGATGGAGAAAGACACGTTAAAAGGTTTGCCTGCTTCTATATAGAACAAGAAATTAAAGAAAGTACATTCCTCAGACAGTTTCTTATAGGAGACTTGAATGTACTGAGATTGCGCAGTTTCTTGAACAACTTTTCGATGTATGAAATGCGAAGTAACCTGATGGCTCCCAAACACTTATATCTTGCTACCAAACCGAATTAAGAGAAAGTACAACCATATAAAACAATGTACTACCTGCACAACTTGCACACCAAAACTAGATCTTGTTTCATAGAAATCATCATTTCCAATTCCCTTCAAGTTTGGCCCGCATACACAGTAAGTTCTGTCAGGACTGCAACACCGAAGAACTATGGTAAATAACAAACTCACACCACTACCAAGCAAACAAGAAAGAAGCGTTAACCAAAACCTGTAATGATCCCATCGGCGTATCTTCAAGTCAGTACCCCCAGTTAGCAGATCACCCCCAGGTAAGGGAAGCATTGAACGGATTCCAGGAAGTCGGGGTGGAGGTTCATTCAACTCGTCAATTCTGTACTTTGGATTGACATTACGTCGCAGATCTGGCTTACTAGAATTTGCCTTGTTTGGTCTAGCCAATGCCCAAGGCAAGTCAGACATTTCAGGATCACTTTCATAGTTTGCCACCCTAAATACCTAAAGAAAAAGTTGCAAATGAACTTAATTACATTTTTTTCTGTAAGTAAATAAACTTAATTACATTTGTCTGGTATGAGGAAGAGAAATCAGTAGTAAAGCGCTTCTCCAAAAAATGAGCAGTTCACCATCTCCTTTCATGAAGCAAAGCCCAATCTATCCTCCTCATTTCAACAGAAAAGAACAATTATATTTGAAATTATTGCATAAAAATCTCTAAGCAATAAGCTAAGAAATGAATTGATAAATATGATGAAATGACATAGCACATGATCATTTTATGACCAATGCTGACAACATTAGTTATCCGTCAATGATATAAACATGAAGACTGCATAAACATCCAATATCTAGCCACATTTCAGTAGATATTCCATATTCCATATTAAATATATAGAGGAAGAACTAGAAGACAACTCTACTTGGAAAGTTTTCCTGTCCGTTGCTAATATTGTCAAATAAGATTTTGGTTTCCCCTGACTTCTTCTCATGGATGAGGGAAGGATGTCCTGTTTGCTAATGCATATTAACAAGATATAACACAACCAAGCTCCTAACCGTCAGTTCATGTTGTATCTACTCTTACTACTAATGATATCCTCAAAAACAATGATAAAATAATCTCCACGTACCTGGTGGCAACTCCAATTTTCTGCATTCCAAAGTGAAACTTCATTACAACCAGCAGCAACATAAATGAGGGGCCTCACAGCATTAGATACAGATGCATTTGGAACAAAAAGGCACATCTTTTCTATAGGGCAGACTAGAGAATACTGCCATGAGTTCACCGGAATAAGGAACCTTAAATCCCAAAGAGTAAGCATACCCCTTGAAGATCCAGATACAAACCAATTTCCACAGGGGCCATTCAACAACGAGGAGACATAGCCCTCCTCTGGAATTGCTTTTAATGTCCACGCGTTAGTATTTTTTCTAGTGTCCCACAGATGTATCCCACAGTTTTGGGTGCTGTACATAACCATCTGGGGGTTGTCAGCAGAATAGTTCAAAAGGTTAATGATAGCACCTTCCTTCACGTCCTTCTTTTTTATATCAGCGACCCCTGAATACTTCTCAACAGAAAACATATGAATCACACCATCACATGCACCAACAACAACTTGAGCAGAGCCTTGGAGTATCATAGAGCACAAAGCTCGGTTTCCCTCCAGATGATAAGTTAGCCTTGACCTAAATGAGATGTCTTTTTCAAGCTTTCTTGAATCCCACACCTTGACAGTAGAATCATCAGAGGCACTTATGAATAAACTATGATCAGTTGAAACAGCTATGTTGTTGACAGCAGCACGGTGCTCCTGGAGGTGTGCAACCAAGACTCCACGGGGCCTCCAACCTGAATCTGGTAGGGATGATGTTTGCGCAAAAGAGGGCAGTCCTGTAAGATCAGTTGATGCGGGAACATCTTCTGCTGTCAAAGAACTTCCTTTCATAGTGCTTGATATTCCTAACTCCTGAAATTTGCCATTGATATAGGCTGTTTGATCACTTTCCCTTCCATCAGGTTCATGAACCACTCTGTAGAACTGTTTACTACCACTACTGATGCAAAACGAGCCCGAAACAAGCTTAGGTGCTGGAACTGAGCTGGACAAGTTGAATAATTTATCTACTGGATCCATCCAAGTTGAAGAGGATGAACCACTTCCTAAAGAGTTCATTTGCGCTGGGAAATCAGAAGTTACAGAATGAATTCCTTCTGCTCTTTCATCCATGCTAAAAGAGTACAAAGGTATGCCTTCTGATGGTTTATCACCTACAAAGCTATTCAAGCCATTAATCTGCGGTGAAATAAAGCCTGAGAATTGTAGCTTCTCAGAGAATAATGAATCACGAATTCTAGCTGTACTTGAAGCATCACTGATGGTGCTTCCCATCCCTCTCAGCTTTGCATCCCCATCTTCACACCCAGTTAGCTCCGTCTGTTCCAACTCATTGCCAATAAGTTTTTTGACCTCAGGAGCTCGTGGCCTGTCAGGCCAGCTGTTGATCAGATTAAGATCCTCCACCTCTCTCTTAATTAGATCCACACTTTCCCATTGCTTAGATTGAGGTGATGAATTGTACCATATTTTTCTTTGTCTTTCAAGCATATCCGAACTCCTGGCATTTTCTAAGATTTGATAAAAGACCTGTCTAGAGACAGGAGGCTTTAAGCAACAAAGCAAAGACTTCTCAGACGCCAGAGATGCTGGTTGTCTACGAAGGAAAGGCCTTATAACTGGAGCAAGAAAAACATAAGAATCCACAGCACCTAAGCCCTCACTGCTAGCAGAAATGAAAGCAACAACTGACCTTCTTACCCATTGACTAGGGTAACATAATAATGGAAAAGCACGCTCTATCATTTCAAGCAGAATCCTCTTTCTTAAAAAATTTCTTTTGCAAAGAATGGCCAAGCAATCCAATCCATTGACAATCACAGCCTCAATTGCATCACTTAAAGACTGCTCAATATAAGGTAAAAGATATTCCTCCACACTCCTTTGGCCCACAAAGAAGCAGACATACACTATTTTCCCATAGAAGACTGCCCTCAGCTGCTCATCTCGATCATTTAGAAAAGCAGGGAGGATGGGTAAGAGAAAGTCATTACTCTGTCTCTGGCCAAAGAAGTAGCAAAGGTTACCAATGTCCTTTAATAATGCTCTCCGTATGTTTGGAGTTTGCTTTGGACCCATAACAAGTTCCTGTACAACCTCTGCAATCGACTTTCTAAGTTGTGCAAGATGGGCATCACTTTGTTGCTTCTGAAGTTGTCCAGATTTATCAGAAGTGGATGCTGATGGCTTCTTTGTCATACTTGATTCATCTAGAACCCCAGCTTCACTCAAGCTTATAGAGTGAATCAAGAATCCATAAGCCGTCAATGCCAGCTTCGCAATATTGCTAGCGTAACAAATCCTCACACTTTCTTCTGGATCATCAGGAAGCATAGAAAGCATTGGAAGAATATACTCAGGAAAAATTTTTGCATCGCTTGGAGGAAAATCACGGACTAAAGGCAGAATGTCACACAAGGTCTCAAGGGCAGCAGAACGCACAATTGCTGCTGGATCTGAAAGCATTGCAATAACATAGGGAAGCACACGCTGCAAGCGATCTTCATCATCAATATAAAAAGCAGAATTCTTCAGCAAGAGTATAGCTCCCCTCCTCAAGTGTGGCAACTTGACATTGCGTAGGCAAGAACAGAGAAGAGAGGCAATCAGAACCATACCATCACATCTCATACTATCTTCAGGTAATGGTAAGAAAGGCATGCCGAATGTATCAGATCGGCTGTCATAATCAGCCATCAAAGAACTCAGGTCGTTCATGGTAATCTTTCTCAGAAAGGGATGATCATCTTTCCTAAATGCATTTGAAACATTTAGAAGTAGATCACCAGGAGACTGCATGCTGGTCTTGGGATTTTGACAAGCAACAGGATGGGGCACATGCTCCAGCTGCTCCTTAGTACCAGAGCAATGATTACTTTGTTTCACATCCCTCAGCAGCATATTGATATCACCAAGAAGTTCGAACTGATCATTTGTCAAATCTTTTTCTCTGTCCTCTCTTTTTCTCAAAAGGTCCTTCTTCAGATTCACATTTTTTGAAACCAGTTCCTGCAGTGCGGCGCCTGTCATATGTGAAGGTGTGCCCAGTCTTGTACCTCTTTCTTCACTTGACATACTGCTCATCATTTGCTTAAGTATTTCATGAAAAAAAATCTGACACAATGCGACCTACAATTTTTGGGGAGCATTAAGGTAATCTATGAGTTTCGAGAAATATCTCCCAATCTTAGCTGTCATACAAGAAAATTTTACCCTCATATCAGAATGAACAGAGCTCCAATAGCAATAGAAGTTGTGCAGAACAGGGGAGAAGTAGCTTGGAAAAACCACTGTGGCATAATCTTGCAAGTAGCTTTCCGCAGAAAGTCGTGCCTCTGGTTCCAATTGGATCATATGAAGTATCATTTTGCGGATTCCAGAATCAGGGATCTGCAATTGACAAGCACATTAATATTCCCCCAAATATCATTGCGTATGAAGATAATCAGAGAATATATATCCACACAAAATAGCGGCTGTTCAAAAAGTCACACATATACCATTAAGAGATATACACAGCTCAAGCAAAATGCAATATAAAGATAAATACTAGACGGAATTGAAAGTTGAAGTTACATAGAAAGATAATGTGTTTTGGACATTCTTGCTTCAGCTACCGCCACATATTGTTGTGGACTTGATAGTAATCTTGCAGAAAAGGGTAAAATAGATTCTTTTGTAAACCGAACGAGACAAGAGTTGGCAATTAAATGAACAATGAAAATATGAGAGAGAGAGAGAGAGTACTTTTTCAAGATGTTGGCTGGGATCATACTGCCCTCTACGATAAGCAAGAAGCTGAGATAGTTCAAATAGTGGCTGCCCCTCGAGGAAAAGCTCCGCAATTACACAACTAGAACAGTAACACAGAATTGACACTGAGGTTCACTTATCATTATTCTCTTCTTTGGGGGGGGGGGGGGGGGGTGGGGAA